>APFE030755878.1:27702-149250 GCA_000404065.3 Pinus taeda
GCAGTGAAAGAAGTTTTGATGTAGGTGATTGGGTATTCCTACGGCTACAACCATATAAACAAATGTCCCTCAAGCAAGCTAAAAAGGATAATAAATTATCACCAAAGTATTATGGTCCGTACAAGGTGTTGCAAAAGATTGGTACTACGGCATACAGATTGGACCTTCCTACAGCTTCTCGATTGCACCCAGTTTTCCATGTTTCATATTTAAAGAAGGTTATAGGCGACAAGCTCCCAGTTCAAACAATATTGCTAGAAGTTGACGAGGAAGGAAAAATTATATTGGAACCAGAAGTAGTCATAGAAACAAGAACTCGACAGCTACGAAATCGATCAATTTCAGAGTATCTTATCAAGTGGAAGAACTTATCCGCTGAAGATTCCACATGGGAGGATGAGAATTTTATGAGAGTATCCAAAACTACTCAAGTTTGAGGAAAAAACTTTTTCTGAAAGGAGAGGGGCATGTTGGGTCCCTATAATACTAGTGATTACCCATTACTATTGTAGTTATACCCCTTATTTATATTGTTGTTCCCCTATTACCCCCATATTGTTATTTCTGTGCCCCATAGAATCCCTCTATTGTTATTTTTGTGGCTTTATATTATTATTGTTAGATCAGCTGGATTATATTGTGACTGCTTAGACTCCTATATATAGAAAGGAGGTTTTGTCATTTGTTTCATCCAAGAATTGTTCATTTATGTAATGTAAAGGAGGTTACCCCCTCGAAGAGGCTGAATTCTAAGGCGTTGATCTATCTTTTCTATCTTTTCTTGAGCTGGTTTCATAACAGGTTCCCCAATATCAAGCTTGGTAGTTGGTAACAAAGATCTAATCACATGACATTTTTTCTAGAAAATCAGAGAAGGAAAAAAGACACTTTTTTTCCAACACTCATGGTAGAAGAGAGAAACGTTATTTAGTGAAAAAGGCCTAGGAGAGATATTTATTTATACAACCAGTTAGAATTATCAAACACTAGATTAATTCTTGAAGCCCTCTTTAATTCCCTCAGGATGTAGGCAATGGAAGGTACATCAGAATTTTCCCAATCCACCCATTTCAGATCGATAGAAACAACTAGAAAAATAAACACAATAAAAGAAATCACCATTCTAGATGTTCCAAACATTCTTTGATAGGGTCACTCTACCCTGGGCATCTTCAACATTAAGGAATCATATAAAATTTGATTGGAGGACCATGAGAATCAACATAACCAAATATGGAAGAAGATATGGTCTGATAGGTTATGGTTGAAAATAACTCACTTCTTATGGATGGTTTGTAAAGGGAGAATCCTCATTTGGGATCATCTTCAAAGACGTGGAATCCATGGCCCCTCATTCTATGTCTTATGTTGTCAACAAAATGAGGACTTAGAGCACCTCTTAAACTCCTTCTCTTTTGCAGACCCAATGGAGACAACTAGTTACCCTTTTCAGCCGTCTTCATAGAAACTACCAAAGCATAAAAGAAAACTTACTCTTATGGCATAAAGGTATTTTCTTAACCTTGGGGCTCAACCATGCTTGGGCTTTGTCTCTGGGATTTTTCCTTTGGCCTATCTGGAAGGAAAGAAACAACAAGATATTTAAAGATCATCACAAACCACTGGAGATGGTATGGCTAGACATAGCTCAAAATGTTAGAGAAAAAGAATTAGTAGAGAAATGGCACTCAGATGGTTTGCAGGTTTCTCCTCATGAAGCTAGAATTTTATTTATGCTAAATTTGTCCCCATTTATGATTTCTCTAAGTTTGAAGAAACTTCTAGTTTCACTTGCAATATCTCATATACACTTCTCTGGTCTTATGGAATCTTTTATTAAATTAAGCTTTGATGATGCCTCTAAAGGAAATCCGGGGATCACTAGATATGGAGGTCTCTTCCGGGACTCATTTAATACCACGAGACTGATTTATCTAGTTGATTGTGGTTTTGAAACCAACAATGAGGCTAAATTTAATGTTGTTAAAAAAATCCTCCTAACCTCCATCAAATTGGGATACAGAATGTTTGTGTTCGAAGGAGACTCAAAATTGGCGAGAGAAATCATCAAAAAGCTTGAATAGGGAGGAAGATGGGAAAATTTTAGCCACAACTGGCAAACTGCTAGATTAGTGCATGAAGCTATCAAAATCCTTCCCAACTTCAATTATATCCTTTATTACCATGTCCAAAGAGAAGGAAACAAAGTTGCGAATAAGCCGAATGATTTCAGTTCTGGCATTCAAACGAATTCCCTTCAGAGTAGACTGAAGGTCTTAGGGTTTGTAGGAATACAAACTAGTTTCAGATCTGCAGAGAGGCGGAAAGCTTTGAGGGAAACTTGGTTGCCATTTGATCAGCATGGACGGTTTAGGTAAGCTTTATACATGCAGTTCAAGCTACCACTTGCAATCAGTTCAAATTTATTCCACTGGAGATCCAATATTACAAAATCTTTTCCCATTTTTTAAAAACACAAGATATTGACACTTCACTAGAGGATGATTTTCAACCCCTAAAGGAAATATTGGAGTAGAAAAATAAAGATAGTCAACATTCTAACTACTAGCCAGACCCATACCCCTAATCACGGTGCGAGTAGGAAAATCTTGATCATCTCACCAAGTAATCGGTGTTATTCAGATGCTAAGGTGCCCCTATTATACCCTCCACATGCACGAAGTACATGGAGGGGTAGTGGATCACTTGATCGCAATCAATGCAAGGTGGGAAGGTGGTAATTATATGAAAACATGGCAAGCTCTAGACATTTTCATCAATGATATCGGTAAGTACTCCATTTGTAGGTAGAGAAGTTTGACAGGCCATTGAAGAATTCTATGGAGGTATTTTGAAGGGATCGGGTTCTCCTGCAAAGGGTTTAGGTCGCCACCATCAAGTATGTTCTCTAACTTTTCACATATATCCTTTTCATGCCTCGTATTTCTTGTATATGTGTTTCATGGAAGAAAGGATGTATCATGAATAGGTCGGTTTGGATGATGAATTCCCTAGAAGAGGGTCTTGTTGTTACTGAATTGTTTGAAGGTTGTCTAGTTTTCTATATTCATGTGTCTGTGTTTTTTGGAGTTCTATTGGCTTGCATGGCATGTTGTTGGTAAGGCCTATGTGCCATGCATGGTCTCTCTGGTTATGTCATTGGGGTACTCTCTTAAGTGTTTCCTTGCTAATATGTGGTCGTGGCCATTTATTATCAAGATCTAAGCAGGGAAATGGTTTGGATTTTAATGATACCTGCCACCTCTCTCCACTCTGTTGGCCTTATGTCTATGAAACTTGGAATTACTCCTATTTCAAGGGCTTGGATTGAAAAAATAGATACTTTTGGGTTTTTTATGGGTTGTGGTTCTCACATTTGATCACCCTGACAGGTCCCTTGGCTAGGCGTGACCTCTGCAAGCTCTCAGATCCTAGGGTTTTTCTCACTCTTGGTCAACTTTCTAGTTTTAGTTCAGTTGGTTTCAATCTGTCTTGATGGCCCCTGATCACCAACACTATCGCTTGCGCTGCTTCCAAGAGAAGAAAGACCACCAGGGGTTCCTGTGGTCTCAGGAAGTAAACCAAAGTGACGACAATGTCCCATTCTCCTTGTACTTCTACTGACAAAATGCATGGGCATAAGTCCACCTCTAGGATTATAAATGAACCAACCACTGCATATCATAGAGGCTCTCTCCAGGTTCATTGACTCATAGCTCAATGGGAAGAGGATTTAAATAAGAAAGCTGAGCTTTTGGGCATTTATATGGATGATTGGAAGACCCTGGTGCCTGATCCTCACCACTCTTAGGATCGTACTTCTTAATACAAGAAGACAATTCACTTGTATTAGTCAATGAAGGTTTTGGTCAAGGCCTTGGAGCACATTCCTTTAGGCTCAACCACGACAGAGTAGGCTTTCCTAGATTATAGACACAATTTTTAGCAAATCAAGTTCTAGCTTTAGAAGAAAAATGGATGCCTCAGCCATGTCAAACAACACATCTGATGCACTCCACAATCTAAACTTCCCAAGTGAAGTGTGAAGGACCCGACCCGGTTGACTCAGCCGAGAATGAGTAGTTTAGTGTACCACCTTGGTTTTGACTTTTAGTGTATGGAACGGTTTCTTTCTTTTCAGTACTTTTAGTATATTTATAGATATGTAGACGCTAGGTAGTATAAAGACAATCAGGCCTTTTTAGCATGACTGAATATATTACTTATTCTATTTTGTTATTAGATGGCTTATCGGGTCATTAGGTGGTCAACAATCCCGTTTCTCTGAGGAAAGGTTGAGGCCACCTAACCATTTAATGCATGGATGTAACCTTCTTGATTTTGAATGATAATGAAAAGGAATGTCCTACAAAGCTTATATATATATATATATTATATATATATATATATATATATATATATATATATTATAAGTAGAAGAATGGAAAAACATTGCAATTTCATTATTATTGGGGTATATTTCATTAGTATTCTTTTCGTGTTGGATAAGTATTAGTTTTTGGGAAACAATTAATATTTTTTTATTAGGCAGAGAGAGAGTTATATATATAATTGTTTTGAGAGATGTTCTTTAATTTAGTATGGATGACATATGTCACAACATTTAAAATTAGTAAAATATGAATTACTTTAACAAATTAAAAAAGAAATAACAAAAAGGAATGAATATAAGTAAACTACTTGAATCTCCACCTTAATTTTAAATCAACTATATATAAAGCAATTGACAATGGCATAATATTGCGTTTAGAAATAGCATGTAAAAATAATATTATTTATATTGCATCATGTGATGTATAGTTGAGATGTAATATTTATAAGATAAATATATTAATAAAAAAAATATTTTAGTCTTAGATATAAAAAAATTATTTTAATATTCACACTAAATAATGTAACTTTATACAGAGAAAAATGAAATAAAATAAAATAAATCTATAATTTACTTCAATGTGCACATAACATAATTGTATATATCCTTAATAGAGAAAAATAAAATAAACTAAATTCAATGTGTAATTTATGTCATTCATAGTATGGAGTTGATATATAATACTTAAAAAATATTAATAACAACAAAACAAAATGTTTAATGTGGTATCAAATATTTTAATATACATGTTAAGTAAATTTTAATATTGATTTGATATGTAACATTTTGAAATTTGTTAGTAATAAAATTAATTCACTTTATGTATATTCTAATGCACTAAGGGACCATCAAATTTCTCAAGATGTAAAGCCATTTTTGAGTGCAAAACATGAAGTAAACATATTTTTTGTTTTCACTCTTAAGTAATTGATATTAAAATATTTTATCTATGATTCACATTCTACACATTAATATGTTTGCACACACTCCCTCATATTCACAAATGAAAAACATGTATCAATGAGGTGTTCTCTATATATGTTATATATTTGTTATTTATATTTTTAAAATGTTACACGTATCCCTATATACCTATCTATTGATCTATATGTTATTTATATTTTTTTAAATGTTACATGTCTCCCTATCTACCTATTTGTTTTTGTGTGTACTTATTTGTTTATCTATGTATATCTGTCAATAGATATAGAAAGACAAATAGATACATACATATACAGATAGATAAACAACTAGATATGTAACATTATAAAAAACATTAATAACAAAAGTAATTCAATATCTAAATATATGTAACACTTCAAAAAAAAATATTGATAATAAAAATAATTCATTGAGTGTATATATATATGAGAAAACAGATAAATAAATACATAAACATATATGTAAAATTTACATTTAAAAAAATATAAATATAACACACAAAAAGAAAAATTACATCATATGTATGTTTTTTTATTTTAGAATACGAGGGAGTAACTATTAACCTGGAAAAAGTATATTTTAATGTGAATTAAGAGTATATTACATAAAAATAAAGTGATTTTTTTTAATTAAATAAAATTATACTTGAAACATTTAAATAGCATGTTGTTGAAAACTAATATTGATCCATACTAAAACCTAGAAGGATCCAATATTCCGAAGTTGAGGAAAAAAATTACATCTTAACAAATTTGATCTCTATTTATACCTAGTAAATATTGAAATTAAAATAAATTTATATGAACAATAATAAAAAATCATTACACCCGGATGCGGGTGACACGGTCAGGTATTAGTGTTTTTACTGAAGAATGGCAGCGAGGGGACAGGTCACCTGTCTGACGGTACCCCTCCCCATATCACCCTAAAGCGCCTTTATTACTACATGCAGGTTGCATTCAATACAGGTTCGGATCAGAAAAAAGCTATTCATTGTTGGCTTATGGATACCTCGTTTCAATCCTTCATCATTATCTGTCTGCTTTTGAGCCTAGCCTTCACACTGCAACTGGCCATCATTGTTGGATTGTTTGCTATGTGGATTTTGATAATGGCTTTCATCATTCACATTCGGCTCTTTTCTTTCTAATCTCAGTCCAAAACAACCCTATTTCCCCTCACATTTCCACTGCTAGTGCTCCCTCTGTCATAGTCCCTCTGGTCTCTGCTCCCTTTGAGCGCCCAACCAACGACATGAGTATGGTAAGGCACCGTATGCGAAGTCGTAGGGGAGGAACAAGGGGAGGAAGTTCTCGTCCTTTGGTTGAGTACTCCACCTCCTCTCCTTCCCTTGAATTGCACCATCCTCCCTCTCTTGGGGAGGGTGGATATCTTAATACCAGGCGTGGGTGAGGTCAGGCTCGTTCTTCTGGTGTTTCTCACGATGACTTTGTTGTCCATTTTGACAATTCTCTTCCGCCCCTTCAACCTTATCCTCACTCAACCCAATTTAGGTTTTGTAGCTCCTTGAACAGGCCCGTCATTACCGCTTCTATCTCCATGTTCTTCTCTAAAGAAAACACTGAATCGGTCTCTCAGGTTGACAACTCCAACTTACCGCAAGAGGGTGCACTCAAATGTAACAATTGCAACGATACTGGTAAGAATGTGATGGATGACAGTCTCTTCACCTTGTTTGGACTAAACTTTGGTGGCATTCAACATGGTGAAGGGGGAAGCTATTATATACTTAGGGGGGATAAAATGGGGTACCAAGGGAGGTACCCAAGGTAATAATGTAATAATGGGATGGACCATAGTAATAAATAAGGTGGTTAACCCATATCATGTAAGGGACCACAAGTAGTTAGTAATAATGTAATGGGCCCATGGTATTAGTCGATGGTATGAGGGAACCATGGTAATGATCCATGGTATTGTATGTATGAGGCCTATATAAAGGCTAGAGACTCCACATGGAGAGACGTCAAGAAAATTGTCAAGGAATATTGTATGAACAGGCATATGGCTTGTGGAGTGTTCTCCCTCCTTAAGGAGTGAATGTATGGTGTTGCCCTACCTTAAGGGTTTGATCAATAAAGAATCACTTCATATTATTTCTGGTTTTGTTTGCATTGTCTTATATTTTCATATCAGATCTATAATTTTCCAAGCTATATCTATAACAAGTGGTATCAGAGCACTTTCTTGGGCAAACAATGGAGAAATTTGTTTAATTTTGGCAGGATTTCGGGGGTGGCGAGTTTGCAGATTAGATCTATACATTTTGGTGCAATATCTACAAAATATAATTCCAGATCTGGATTCTATGTGAAAAAGTACCCAATTTCAAGAAAAAATCTATGAAATCAGAGTCCGGATGAAGGAGATATCGCTGATTTAAAAATCAGTGGGGTTGCAGATAATATGTCTAGGAAGCGAGTTTGCGGCACAGATCTAGACATCCTGGTGCAATATCTATAAAATATAATTACAGATCTAGATTTCTTGTGGAAAAATACCCAATTTCAAAAAAACAATCAGTCAAATCGGAGTCCGGATGAGGGAGATATTGCTGATTTAAAATCAACGCTTTTTTGCAGAAATTTTGGTGATGGTGGGAGAGTTGCAGCATAGATTTGAAATTTTAGTGCCTGTATCAAGAATTCTATCACATGGGCAGATGTAGAATGGTTGTTCCATTTCTGAAAATAGGTCGTAGCATGAATCCTAAGCAATATTGACTAAACTGTGACAATTTCAAAATTTCCGCCAAGTAAGTGAATTTTTTCAAAACCCTCTTCATGGCCTTTACAGGAAAACATAATGGTTCTATTATTGAAGAATACATAAATGAATACAAGAATTTCTTTAGACACAATCGAAAATGGGTGGCAATGGCTAATTTCAAAGATGAGGCAACCACATGGTGGGGATTACTTAACCAAAAGAAGTATTTCAACCTGCCAAATGAAGAATTTGAAAAATTACTTTTAGACAGATGGTCTCATGCCAGAAAACAAGATAAGGAGAAACATGTGGGTATATTTCATACTAGTATATCCTTATTACAGGTTCATGGATTAATTCGGAAAGATAAGATCATTGTTTCTATCAATCCTGGTTGCAAGCATAATTTTATCAATGTTAATTTGGAAAAAAAATAGCAAGTTCCAACAAAACACATTAAAAATACACAGGTTGATGATGAGGATGTTCAAATTTATAAGGATTTGAAGCTTTCTATGGATAAGTATGTGTTGCATGGTGATTTTTATGATTCAGATATGGATAACATGGATGTTGTTTTGGGATACCCTTGGATGGAATCAGTGGGTACTATCAATATTAATGTACGGAAGAAATTCCTGAAGCTCTCGTATAAAAAGAAGAAAATTACATTACAGGCTATTGACATTAATAAACAGGTAGAGTCGAAGGAGGCTGAAGAACAAGATGGTCCAGGGTCTGACATATTAGATTATGAGCCAGTGATGATCGACAATCAAACACAGACAAAGGCTGAAGCAGAAAAGGCTACATGTGCTGATACATCTGAGGAGGGATCAGTGGTTGAATTAATATTGGAAGATAAGACATAACAGCAGGCACCACAACATAATAGTTGGGCTCCATTAGGTGGTGAATTAAAGAAAGATACATCATCAGCATATCACCACCCACACCACCCAGCAAGAAAACAACCAACAAGATGGCAGCAAATTAGCCACAAGGACAACAACCCCCGTAGGACATATAGAGAGGAGTGAAGGTCCAACTACTGCACATCAACACAAAAGAGCTACCATGGTCAACTTCCATCTCAAGAGAGCGAGGCACCAGCAAAATCGAGGGTTCACCTTTTTCTTGGATGGCTAGATGCACGAGCATGGTACCAGTGGACTACTCTTTTGAGTAGATCTTATTATTTGTGTTCTTCCCATGTTTCGGGGACGAAACATACTAAAGGGGGTGGAATGTTATCTACCTAGGGGGGATAATATGGGGTACCAAGGGAGGTACCCAAGTTAATAATGTAATAATGGGACGGGCCATAGTAATAAATAAGGTGGTTAACCCATATCTTGTAAGGGACCACAAGTAGTTAGTAATAATGTAATGGGCCCATGGTATTAGTCGATGGTATGAGGGAACAATGGTAATGATCCATGGTATTGTATGTATGAGGCCTATATAAAGGCTAGAGACTCCACACAGAGAGACGTCAAGAAAATTGTCAAGGAATATTGTATGAACAGGCATATGGCTTGTGGAGTGTTCTCCTTCCTTAAGGAGTGAATGTATGGTGTTGCCCTACCTTAAGGGTTTGATTAATAAAGAATCATTTCATATTGTTTCTGGGTTTATTTGCATTGTCTTATATTTTCATATCAGATCTATAATATTTCTGGGTTAGATCTACAACAACAGCTCTACTGCTATGCGCTCCTCTGGTGGTTCGAGTCATGATGGTTCAGCTATGCAAGTTTCTTATGGCGATAGGGAAGAGACTCATGGCGGTGGTGGAGATCCACATGGCAAAGCTTCCATGAATGTGGCGGATGGGTGGGCTTGCCCAATCATCAAGGAACCTATCCTAGATGACTTCATCTAAGATGACGTGACTTCCAGGTAGAAAGATGTGTCAGACAGAGATTCGGCAAAGGCTGCCTGAGGTTAGAACTTGGCTGGCTATGGCTGCCTCGATGTCTTTTGTCTGGTTTTTTTGGGTTTTGATAGTTTTTGCATGGATTCTAGTATCCTATCTGGACTAAATGTCAAGGTATCATCTTACTGTCTTTTTTTGTGCGGTCTGGGCTCAAAATTGCTACCATCTTTGGAGGTTATGCTCTTGTTGGACTGGTCTCCCCAATGTTGTGGCGGTTCAGATTTTGTTGATACTACGATAAAATTGGTCAAGGCTCTGTCCTCTTTGTATTTTTTCTGTACATATTAATAGACTACTTTACCTAGAAAAAATAAAAATAAAAATAAAAAAATCATTACAATTTTTTTATAATAAACTAAAATTAAAATAAATAAACATTAATAAAAATATTTAAAAACTTTATTTTGTTTTAATTATTACTATATGTTATAATATTGTTTAGTTTATAATACTGTTTAGCATAATCTTACATAATGTTATCTGTCCCTTCTAACATCACCTTACACACAATTTGGCCTGAATTGATCACTTATCCGACTAAATTCTAACCAACAAATAGTTGGATAAGTATTAAATTCTATTCAGATTGCTAATGCGGTGATGAGAATAATAATTTTCCACACTACGTAATGTTAACATTGTTAGTTTAATCTTACATTATGTTATCCATCCTTTATAACGCCACCTTCCACACACTTTGGCCTAAATTGATCACTCATCCAACTAAATTGTAACCAACAAAGAGTTGGATAAGTAATCAATTTTGTTCAGCTTGCTTACGTGGTGATGAGAATAAAATTTCTACATAATTTGTTGTTAGAATATTAATTCTTACTTGTCTTAGTTGTGACTTTTTGTTATGAAACCAGCTCAAGAAAAGATAGAAAAGATATATCAACACCTTAGAATGCAACCTCTTCGAGGGGGCAACCTCCTTTACATTACATAAATGAACAATTCTTGGATTATTCAAATGAAAAAACCTCCTTTCTATATATAGGAGTCTAAGGAGTCACAACATAACCCAATGGACCTAACAGTAATAATATAAAGCCACAAAAATAACAAACAGAGGGATTCTTTGGGGCACAGTAATAACAGTATGGGGACAATAGGGGCACAACAATATTATTAAGGGGTACAACTACAATAGTAATGGGGTAATCACTAGTATTATAGGGACCCAACATGCCCCTCTCCTTCAAAAAATTGTTGTCCTCAATGCTTCAGTAGTTTTGGATACTTATGTATAAAATTCTCATCCTCCCCTATGGAATCTTTAGCAGATAAGTTCTTCCACTTGATAAGATACTTCGAAATTGATCGATTTCGTAGCTGTCGAGTTCTTGTTTTTGTGATTGCTTCTGGTTCCAATATAATTTTTCCTTCCTCGTCAAGTTCTGGCAATATTGTTTGAATTGGGAGCTTGTTGCCTATAACCTTCTCTAAACATGAAACATTGAAAATTGGGTACAATTGAGAAGCTGCAGGAAGCTCCAATTTGTATGCCATACTACCAATATTTTGCAACACCTTGTACGGACCATAATAGTTTGGTGATAATTTATTATCCTTCTTAGCTTTCCTGAGGGACATTTGCTTATATGGTTGTAGTCGTAGGAATACCCAATCACCTACATCAAAAATTCTTTCACTGCGATGTTGATCTGCCTATTGTTTCATTCTATTCTGTGCCAACACGAGGTTATCCTTGAAGAGTTGGAGGACTTGTTGTTGATGTTCAATGTGATGTTCCACTGCCTAAACCTTAGAATTTTCTCTTAAATATGATGTGATGGATGATGGTTGATACCCATAAAGTGCCATAAATGGGGTCATTTTTGTTGTTGTATGGAAGGAAGTGTTATACCACCATTCAGCCAGAGGCAACCATTTGACCCATTGTGTCTGTTTATCAGATACAAAGCAACGAAGATATCCTTCCAAACATTTTTTTACTATCTCAATTTGCCCATCAGATTGCGGATGATAAGATGAGCTATGAGCTAACTGAGTACCAAGACAAGAAAATAATTCTGTCCAAAAATTTCCAGTGAAAATGGGATCTCTGTCACTTACAATAATCTTTGGGTTTCCATGTAGCTTTTGAATTGTTTCCATAAATACAATAGAAACTGTACTGGCTTTAAATGGATGCGATAATGTACAAAAGTGTGCATACTTGATAAGTATGTTAACTACCACCATGATGACACTCTTTCCCTCAGACTTGGGTAAACCTGTGATAAATTCCATTGAAACCTCCTCCCAACGTTGGATTGGAATGGATAAAGGTTGTAATGGACCCAGTGTCTTAATTGTTTCAAATTTATTTTGTTGGCAAGCCAAACATTCTGCCACAAACTTTTGAATATCTGATTTCAGGCCCTCCAAAAAAAAATCCTTCTTAACCTTGTTGCAAGTTTTTAAAAATCCCGAGTGCCCTCCTAAGGGAGAAGTGTGTAATTTCATAAGAATCTTTTGCTTTAGCTGGGAATTATTACAGAGGTATAAGCGATCTTTGTACCATAACAAATCATTTTTCCAGTTAAATGTATCCGACATACTGGAATGTTGTTGTAACTCTCGAATAAGTGCCCACACTTCTTCGCCATTCTTCCATTCCTCCCTTGCTTCATTTATCCAATCTAGTTGGATAATAGAAATGGTGCACAACAATGCTTCCACATCGTCATCCTTTCTTGAGAGTGCATCTGCCACCACATTTTGTCTTTTTGTAGATGATTCAAAGTCATAACCCAACATCTTTGGGACCCACTTTTCTTTCTCTTCAGAGGATAATCTTTGTTCAAAAAAGTATTTAAGTCTGTCATGATCTGTTTTTACCTTGAAGTGCCTTCCCATTAGGTAGGTCGCCATTCTCTTAAGTGCATGGAGTATTGCCAACATTTCCTTCTCATAAATAGCTTTGTGTAAAAACTTTCCCTTGATTGGATGACTTTCAAAAGCAATGGGTCTTTCATCTTGCATTAAAACAACACCAATTCCATTTCGTGAAGCATCATATTCCACAATAAAGGTTTTTTTGAAGTCCGGTGTAGCTAAGACAGTTGCTTGGCACATTGCCTCTTTAAGATGTTTGAAGGCCTTTGTTGCTTCTCGATTCCATGAAAATGCATCTTTCTTCAATAGTGTTGTTAGACGTGGTGCTATTCTCCCATAATTCTTGACAAACTTGCGATAATACCCTGTCAACCCAAGAAATCCTCCTAGATGCTTTATGGATGTGAGGATTCTCCATTCCTTAATGGCTTTAATTTTTCTAGGGTCTACCTTAACTCCTTCATGAGACACATATGACCCAGATATTCCACCTCTTGTACTCCAAAGAAACATTTGGATCTTTTTCATATAATTGTTTTTCCTCCAATAGTTGTAGCACCCTGTCAACATGTTCAACATGATCCTTCCAAGACTTGCTGTAGATTAGTATATCATCAAAGAATACTAACAAAAACTTTCTAAGGAATGGTTTGAAAATTGAATTCATCAAACCTTGAAATGTTGAGGGTGCATTGGTAAGGCCAAAGGGCATGACCAAAAATTCGTAATGACCCTCATGAGTTGTAAATGTTGTTTTTGGAATGTCTTCAGTCTTCATTCTGATTTGATGATATCCTAAATGAAGATCCAACTTGGTGAAGTAAATTGATCCATGCAATTCATCCAGTAATTCATTAATCACATGAATGGGAAACTTATCTTTAATAGTGAGCCTTTTGAGCTCCCTATAATCTGGACACATGCGCCATGATCCATCCTTCTTGTGAACCAATACTACTGGAGCAGAGAAAGAAGTTTTACTTGGTTGAATTATACCATCCTCTAGCATTTCTGCAACCATATGTTCAATTTTACTTTTTTGGGCATAGGGATATATGTACGACCTGATGTTTCGAGGAACACTTCCTTGTATCAGATGAATAGCATGATCATGATCACAAATAGGTGGGAGACCTTTGGGAGTCTCAAGTACCTTGGAATGATTGTCCAAGACTATTTGGATATCTGGAGAAATAGATGATTCCAATTTGGAAATATCTAGCGAATATAATTGTGCGATTACACCTTTTCGTTCCTTTTTTAGAAGCTTTGTCATACCATTAGAGCTGATTATATTAACCGGTTTCCCTGCAATACCCCTTAATTCAACTTCCTTTCCCTCCACATAAAAATTCATGAAAAGTTCTTGAAAATTAAAAGCTATTGTACCCAAGGATTGTAGCCATTGGACTCCTAATACAACATCAGCACCTCCCATTCGAAAAGAAAGCATTGGGCTAGTCAATACATATTCTCCCATGGATAGCTTGATATTATGGTACTTTCCAGAGCAATTTATTGTTCCTCCATTTGCAACCCTCACTTGACACTCTGGTGTTGGATATAAGAAGCAATTCAATTCTTTTGCTACCTTACAATGAATAAAATTGTGGGTACTTCCTGAATCAATCAACAGTTTTACCTTTTTCTTCTTGATTTTCCTTCTATCTTGATGGTTTGAGGAGTGGTAATTCCTGCCAATGCATTACAAGATATGGTCAGATTCATTTGTTCTTCATCTAGGCTTTGTTCCTGGAGTATATCCTCTTATTTTGACCTTTCTTGCTCCTTTTCTTCTTCTTCTTCACAATATATGTAAAATAATTTCTTCTCAGCACACTTATGACCTTTAGTGTATTTGCTATCACAACTGTAACAAAGGCCTTTTTCTCTTTTTTCTTCCAATTGTTGTGGTGTCAACCTTATAGGTTGTGGAAGACTAGTGGCAACAAAACTTCCTTCTTTATAGTTGTGAGTGGTATGCTTCCTGGTTGCCATAATTTTGCTTTCATTTTTATTGCGAACCTAAATGCCTTCTCTAATGAATCAGGTTCCCAAAGGCAAACATCATGTTGGATATTATCCTTTAAAGACCCTATGAACACATAAATCCTATGCTCCTCTGGAATATCTTTTACCCTTATGTTCAATTTTTGGAACTCCTCAATGTGCTCCATTATTGAACGCTTTTGTATGAGACTTATCAATTGGCTAAAAAAATTGTTGCTTTTTGTATCCTCATAATGTGGTATCAATTCTTCTGTAAAAATTTCCCAAGTGATAAAATTTTTACGAGAGCAAAGCCATTGATGCCATACAAACTGATTTGGTTCCAAATATAAAGTTGCAATACATACCTTTTATGTGTTTTCCACATTATTGAGATCGAAAAATTGTTCCATCTATAATATCCATGTTCCGGGATCCTTGCCATCAAACTTCCTCATATCGATTTTTGGAATATGGTGGGTCTTTGATCCAACATTAGAGTCTATGGAATCATGATTAACATTTATTTTGTTCTCATCATGAGTTTCCTTTACTATCCTTTCACCACTAGTGACCCTTTCTTGTAGCAACTTCTTCAATTCTTCCATGTCTGTCTTCAAATCTATCTTCAAATTGTCCATCTTAGCTTCCACGTCATTCATCTTAGCTTCTACACCTTTCTTTAAACAATCCATCTTTGCTTCTGCGCCTTTCTTTAAACCATCCATCTTAGCTTCTACATCATTCTTTAAACCGTCCATCTTAGATTCTGTTACTTTTTGTGGAAGTGACACTTGTTGCACTTGTCTCATAATTTTGATATATCATGTTGAATTTCTTTCTCTTCTTCATGAGTCATGGTAGAGCTTTCAGGCCTCCTACTAGGTGTTTCCATTTTCTTTCCTCGGGGCATCAATTACCGATAATAATGCTTTACTATGCCCTTTGAATTCCTTCAAAATAATTTTTTAAACCAAGCTTAAGAAAACATTTAAAAAAAATATACACACCTTTTTTCACTTTGTAGGAGCTTGATATTGCCTCTAATGTATCTTTGTAATTTCAGATCATCTAGTTTTGAAACTGTGACCTGCGGTAGCCCTCTATGTCCTCTTTCCAATGCCACCAGTCTGACCCTAATTGGATTCTCCAATGAAGAGTTATGTCAAATCTCCCACAGTGACCTGATTATAGACTAATTCAATAAGGCGAACTTGTACGACGTGTCACATGTCCCTGTTTTGACCTTTGGCTCTTAAAATTATATACAAGAAACTACAGTCCATCCTCTTTCTATACCTTATGAAATTTCAATCTGATGCTTAGAGATAAAGTTATGACGATTTTCCCCAGGTCACCTGTTTTGAATGTAATTCAAGATTCTTCAAAAGGACCAACTTCCTTAGATCATATGTCCGAGAATATAGCGTGAAAAGCTCTAAAATTTGGACCTGAGATTCAGCGCGATGTCCTCTCAAATGGGTTTTTTTCATTTTAGCTTCTCAAACGTCACAGAAAAAAGTTATAGCGAAAATGCCACGATGACCTATTTGGAGCAGCAAAACCCTAGAACCCAAAGATCTGATACCAAATGTTATGAAACCAGCTCAGAAAAAGATAGAAAAGAGAGATCAACACCTTAGAATTTAGCTTCTTCGAGGGGGCAACCTCCTTTACATTACATAAATGAACAATTCTTGGATGATTCAAATGACAAAACCTCCTTTCTATATATAGGAGTCTAAGGAGTCATAATATAATCGAGTTGACCTAACAATAATAATATAAAGCCACAAAAATAACAATAAAGGGATTCTATGGGGCATAATAATAATAATATGGGGAAAATAGGGGCACAATAATATTAATAAGGGGTACAGATACAATAGTAATGGGGTAATCACTAGTATTATAGGGACCCAACAGACACGTGCTACCAATTCTCCAAAACGAAGCATTAAATAGGGTGTGTGGAGTATTGAACAAGGTTCAATAGGAGAGATGAATTGATTGGGACCTGCGCGTACCAGCAGCTTGATGGTCCTATAAGACCATCTACAAAACTGTGAATGCGGAGATGATTCCAAATGTACGAAACAGAGTGGAGATCGTAATTATTGAAGAAAATCCAAAAAGGAATCTACACGTACTAGCTCCCGCAGTGGTGACAATTCATGATGAACAGGAGGAAGAAATCGTACAGCTATGCGGGGAAGAACATCTAAGGAATCAGGAAGCCATCTGGCAAGGGAATCTTAGACTTCGAAAACTTGAAAAGGACTAGGTATGATTGAGGAAGAAAAGAATTTTGATGGATGATAAAATGAAGAGGTTGAAAAATTAGATCACGCAAGCATGTCTCGTCGATAAGCCAGGGATGACAAGGCATGATACGGATAATCATAGCACTATGCTAGAAAATTGTCATCTAGAAGTTATGACTCTACTTCCATGGCTATGACCACACCTCACCAAATGCAATAACCAGGGGAGCACATTAGATAGAGTAGAATGCACGCTGTCGGCAGTCACATAGGCAATAGAGGAGTTTCCATAGACTATGCTGGAAGGTAAGTAAAAGTCTTGCACAGGTGGTACGACCACCTAACTAGCCATAGGGAGCACAGTGTCAACACTCTAGACAATTGAAAGAGAGAAGGTGACCCTAAAAGAGTATGTTTGGGGGTTTCACAATGAGGGAGGTGCTCATAGAATCAATGTGATAGAATGTTCACACTCATGCATGGGGGGCTGCGTTGCCGAACGGGTAGGCTAGGAAGTAACCGTTCGTGTCATTGTTCATGACGAGATGTCCAATTTAAGGCAAAAGGGAGTAGGGAGCAGGCATTTAAGACACGGATTAAGGGATATATTTGGAGCAATCTTCCACCAAGAAAGAAATAATGGCCCAAAGTTGCGGGGAACAATTGAATTCGAATTCAAAAGGGGCTATAAAACTCTAGGGGCTAACCACGAGAGAATGCCTACTTGATCCCCATAGAGCACATAGTGTTGAGCAGTTGATTGGAGCACATAGTGTTGATCATCGAGCAATATTTGAGCCCCAAATTTTGCAAACAACCACAGACAGCTTAAATAGGATGACTGCTACCAAGAGAGGTTTTGGCTTAGCAGAAGGAACCACTAACGAGGCCGTATAGAACCCCATGATACATGATGTTACTAGGGAAACTGGGGTCGCACTGGAAATCTAGAAATCACCCCAGACACTTAGGCCTGAGAAGGATAAGCAAGTAGCTGGACCAGTTCACATGTCCCCGAGGAATCCGTGATTTGGTAAAATTTCAATGGAAGAAAAGGGCAAGGTTGTCACCATTGAGATAGATGATGAGGAGGAGGACCTACATGCTTTTTTCGATGAGATAGAGGTAGCAGAAGACATGGAAGAGGAAATCTAGCTGGTGTGTGCTACAAATAATTTACCCGAGTATGTACCTCCACATAAAAGGAAAGCTAAGATACCCAAGGACTTGGATGCCACTAAGAGTGCACTCCAGACCCCACTCCTCCCTATTGGAATTTTGTTTCAGGGCTCGCACCTAGGTTGCGTACCCACAATGAAGTTTGAAGATTGGGAGCTTGTGGACATTGAGAAGTTCCCACGTTTGGAGATAGAGAGCCTCGTAAAGCAGAGCATGGAGGCATCAGTAACAACACTAGAGCTACAGAAATGGTTGTGCGATGTGGAGAAGGCCAAACTACTTCATCTACTATGGATTCCAAACTTTCACCGTGAACCTATCACTATTTTCATCATTAGGCAGTTGCTTTGCCTGGTGCACGATGGGTACTTATGCTTGGAGGAGCCTATTCCCATCATGGTAGATCTCATCCATAGGATTTCTCGGCTCCCCTATAAGGGAAAAGCCCCATGATGATAACCTAAAAAAGTGGAGATTTGGCAATCGTAGAGGCCATGAAGAGAAAATACAAACTAGAGAAGAAAAAGAGGGGTTATGCCATCAACAACATTAAAGATAATGGGGTGCTCGTAGCAACCCAAGTCCTGGCCAGGAAGGTAATGAGAAAATGCCGTCGAGATGAGGTACTAGTGCCGATAGTTGCACTGGCAGAACAATGCATGGAGGGGATCCAATTCAACTAGGCTGAGTTCCTCTGCGAGGAGTTCCTCACTAACTACAAGGAAGCCTAGGAGCAGGGAAAGACATTCCATTACATGTGGTTGCTCTTGTATATTTTACTGCTAACAGGGAACTGCCCAAGGATAGACAGTTCCCTAGTAGAACAAGACATACCAGAGGTTGCAAAGTATGCGTCGATCTGGGCCACCAAGGACACCAAGCGGATTCATGAGACCAATATCTTATAGGTACTTATGGAGGTGAGCATCCGAATGTGGATCAACAGATGGTCGTGCCTATCCTCCATAGTGTACAATAGTCTACATGGCTTTGCAGACTTCAAGGTGGACATGTATAATGTATACATCAAGGTGCGTAAGGACCTGATGCAGCAATGGACTAAGCTCCCCCTCATCACTATCGATGATGTCATCTCTCTAGTGCTATAGTCATGCCCCCCCCAAGTGGCGCACGCCAGACCTAGCGGAGATGGATAGAACAACAACATAGAAGCAGAAGGATGCAACCAAGTTGCGTGTCATGAAGTTGGCCCAGTAAAGGCACAATGAGAAAGAAATTGCATAGGTAAGGGTTGCTTGCGAGGTAGCAAGGACATCCGCATAGCAAGAAAATGCCGCCAAAGAAGTAGCAACAATGCAGGCAATAGGGGCCACCACAATGTAGGACAGGGAGGGCCATAACTTGTCTACGAGACAGGGAGCATAGGACACAGAAGAAGGCACCAACGAAGGAAAAATGTCCACCAAACTGAAAAGGCCTCACATCACCGAGAGATCGGGTTCATGAAAAAAGGTCAAGGCATCCAAATTAGCCATCAAACCGATCGCACTAACAGAAGGCGAGTTCTTTAACATTGGCAATATGGTTCACAAGGTCACCAAGGAAGCGTCCCAGGAAGCCATGTTGGAGCAGCAAATTATGTTGGGGGCCCTAAGGGTACAACTATAGGAACTACAGGTGTGGCCCACATAGGAAGGAACCGTTGCCACCTACGAAAAAGTAGGCACATCAGCAATGGAGCAACTACTACGTGCAATGATGGCCAATATTGTAGTGCTACTGGAAAGAGAATTGACAACAGAGAAAGAAGACGACAGATCTGCGATGATCTAGATTAAGGAATTTGCCTAAATTTGGCTACCCTTTCATGGGACACATTGTTCCAGCTGCAGGATGGCATAATAGCAGAGCTCTACACCAAGGAAGGCCACACAATTCAGGTAATGAGTGAGCAGGAGATCAACATCGAATAGCTTTAGCCTGCAACTTGATGACCTAGTGTCACTAAACTAGTAGATCATTCAAACAGTTGATGAAGCATGCCGACAAGTTACAGAGTTTTCCATTACCAAAGACCTACCAACAGAGATGTGGATCCACTGTTTGGCAAGTGGATTCTGAAGTGTGTGCAGGAAAACAGTGCGAGTGCAATTGGAGTTGAACCTCCAAATTACCAAGTTGTGACTGAAGGCGCAACCTTGCACTCCTCTGAAAGTTAGAGAGTAGTGCATTAGCGCGATTCAAGCAAGAATGGAAGAAATTGGACGGGTAGTGCAAGACTGTACCAATATGTTAGACCAAGTTTTTGATGTCCTCACATCCTTGCAGGAGGATCATAACATATAGCACCTAGAAACAAAGGCACGCGAACTGCATGAACAATATGACAATGTTAGGGGAACTGCATAGACAATCATCCTCACCCAGTGACTAGCAAAGATGCAGGAAGCAAGGGCGTTGAAAGAGAAGGTGGATGCTGCCAGAGAGAAAGAGGCACTTCTCAAGGCACGCGTCCAGCCTTAGATTGATGAGGCCTTTACCATTACGATTGATATTGAGGGAAAGCTTGCACAGATTCAGGGACTATATGTGCTAAGGCAGGTAGCGGATAATACCAAAGAAGCATCAGAAGGGCGCATGTATCAAGTCCAATAGATCACAGAACAGTGCGCTACGAACCTCCGAGCAGTACGAGACTAGTTGGAGGCGCTCTGTGCCAAGGTCGCCACACCAGCAGAGTGACTTCGTATGAGTTATGATGATTGTGTTGGGGGCTATTGGGCATGTAATCCTCCCACAACATGTTTTGGGGCTCAAAGACCAAGCTTTGTAAAAGGTTTTGTAAGACTCCACGATTTGAGGGCACGGAGCATGAATTATAGGTTAAGTCATAGGGTTGCCTGCCCTAAAGTAATGTAATGTAATGTAAAGTCATGTTGGCCTACCCATGGTCTGTAGACCATGGGATTGTATAAATAGAGCGATGCTATATGTTGTAAAGATAGCTAAGGAGTAATAGAAAAGAGTACGAATGGTTTGAGCTTAGAGTAAGATTATGAGTGTATTGGGTCATAGTAGTAGGAAGAGGCTCTACAGTTGAGTGCACAGAGGCCTAGTAGAGTCCACAACTGAGTGCGTAGACCCCTGCAACTAATTGTGCATGGCAGTGTTGAGTCTGTAATCTAGATTGAAGATTAAAAAGAGAATTTGATTCCTATTTTTTGTGTATCTGCTATGCATTGCCTTCTGTACGTTTATACTATTTTATTTATTGCGCACATTGATATGATTGTTGAATATTATGTAATACTAATGTATTATGTAAACAAGCTAAGTAATCAGATAATAATAGATTAAATAGCAAGGGACTTGGGTATTATACAGGTTGCATGCCAACTAGGGTTGTGCAAAAGAAGCATCACAAGTTGCGAAGGGATAGAAAGTGCGTGTAGCGACGGGTCAGACCGCGTACCTCCAAAAGCTCATCAGACATCCCTAGGTTGTGGAAACCTGGTTCTAGCACCATCCCATACTACTTCGGGTGAGACCTCAATCCACGATTTGCGGACTACTGCCGAAAGGTCCAATATTACCAGGATTTGCCTAGCTAAATTACCTATGAACCTGGGTCAGACCCATACAAGCCAACAAATCATTCCATTGCTAAGACTAAGATCTACATAAGGGATGTCTGATGTCATGGCAATAGAATCCAATGAAGAGAGAAATTGAAGAGTGGTTGGGCAAGAAGATTCATGAGTTCATGGCGTAGGAAAACAGAAATGCATGAGTATCTAAGGAACTATGGTTGGAGTGCTACTTGTATACAAAAATCTACGAAATTTTCTTTTCATCCTTTCCTTCTAAGCAGTATGAGTTGATCGCGAAGTTAGCAGACAACTAGGGAAGGTGTAGGGTAGAAAAACCAATAGTGTGGACTCTAGAATTAGTGCACAGACTAGAAGCGCCAAGAGATAAGATGGCGCAAGTTGTGGACCATCGGCTTGACTGGATAATAGGAGGATTTATCACTGAGTTTGCGGTGGACACGACCATCAGCTACAGTGAAGCAGAGCAACATTTTCTCAAGGGACCGCAAGGTAAGTATATTAAATCTTTGAACACTTGGATTAAGATGCTATTGTGTGAAAAGTGAGTTATTTGAATAAATTAATGTTTAGGACTATGCGAGTGGGAAGATATACTGAAGAAAAAGTACTGAAGAGTTGGAAAATAGTCCCTTAATTTCACCCTCGCGGGAAAGTGAGGAAGAGCTCGTGAAAGTTTCCTTGAGAAGCACAGTTAGTCTGATAAGGCAGCGCATGCCATGTTTACCACCTCTACCCACACCGCCACATGTCTCACCCTCCTCACCTCCATATCCACCCACCCCACCTCCACCACCACCATAGCTTAGTATGGTGAGTGCGATCAAACTACCAGTATTCAGAGTAGTGGGAAATGAAGATCCAGACCAATTCTAGTTCATGGTAAGAGTAGTATCAAAAGTACAAAGCATCGTGGATGACAATATTAAAAAGGCTACACTGGTGAGCGCACTGCAGGATCGTGCATTAACGTGGTATATCAATCATTAAAATGACCACCCAAACATAGGAATTGCAGAGATCTAGCTTGCATTGAGCAGGGAATTTAGCATACCAAAATTAGAAACATAATCAATGACTGGGTTTAAGGAGATCATGATGCTCCCGAGTGAGACCCACTGGAAGTTGGACCAAAGGCTGAAGAGTATGATCTGCAAATCCAATAAGACATTAATCAAAAAGAGTACGAATGGTTCTAGCTTAGAGTAGGATTCTAAGTGTATTGGGTCATAGTAGTAGGAAGAGGCTCTGCAGTTGAGTGCGTAGAGGCCTAGTAGAGTCCGTAGCTAAGTGCACAGGGCAGTGTCAAGTCTGTAATCCAGATTGAAGATTAATAAAGAGAATTTGATTCCAATTTCTGTGTATCTATTGTCCACTGCCTTCTTTACATTTATACTGTTTTATTTATCACATGCAATAATATGATTGTTTAATATGTGGTAACAATCATTAGTCTTACATAAACAAGTTAAGTAATCAGATAATAACAAATTAAATAGCAAGGGACTTAGGTATTATATGGGTTTCTCCTTATGTAGGGCTATGCAAAATCAACATCGCGGGTTGCGAAGGGACAACAAGTGCACGTAGCGACAATTTAGACCGCGAACCTCTAGAATATCATCAGAGATCACTAGGGTGCTGAAACCTAGTTCTAGCACCCTCCTATACTACTTCAAGTGAGACCTCAGTCCCCGCTCCATGGACTATTGTTGAAAGACCCAGTAGCACCAGTATTTGCTTGGCTAAATCACCTTTGAACCTGGGTTAGGCCCATACAATCTAATAGATATCTCTTGGGAGAGGTAGCGTAGATTGTTGTGGTTAGGTTGTAGGCCCTACCTCACTGTTGAAGGGCATCCTAGGTTATATTGAGTGTTGTCCATGCCTAGAACAACATCAAGTCATGTGAGCATATCTCCAAATATAGGTCGCAGCCAAGGAGGGATTTTTGGGTGACTATTTAGGGGTTCCCAATATGCCCTAACCAGTCACAATCACAACAGCTATATTGCAAACCTAAAACTACAATAATACATAGTGATAGTGTAGCAAAATACCTAGACAACAAGTACATGATGCACAAGGCATAGTTGGACAACAGTGTATATGTACATAGCAGCAATACATGAACAGTAAGTACATGATGCCATACATGGACAACAAGTACTTGTTGCAATACATGGACAACAAGTACATGATCCACAAGGCACAGTGGGACAATAGTGTAGTTTTAGATAGCAACAATGGTTCATGGTGGACACATGGGACAACAAGTACATGATACAACAATCATAATGCAACAATGGTACTTGGGTCAACAATGGTACCATGGTACAACAAGTACATGGAGCAACAAGGCATAACATAGCCCAGCATAGTACTATAATACAATGATGGGTATAGTCATCATTAGTGAATCATGATAAGATCCATCATAGTGATGATGGGTACAACATGATGCATCATGGTGCAACACAATGAGGGGCAACATGTCGATGAGGAGCAACACAATGATAGGTCCAACATGGTGATGGAATCACGTGGGAGAATCAGTTGAAGCAACATGTCTTCAACTGAGTTCAACTACCTCTTGTATCATCTACTTAGAGATGGTCTATGCTCTTATTTAAGATAAGTCAAAGTGTTGACTTTTGTTGTAAATGTACTATCTATCTCTCTATGCTAAACTATTGAAGAACATATAAGAAGATTTGTTCAAGGGTTTCCCCACATTGGAGTTTTTCCCTGGCTAGTGCCACATCTTGTGTCCTCTTGTCTTGGCTTGTATTTTGTGATTTATGTTTATTTTCTATCTGTAGTTTACTTTAATGTTGATGTGATTGCTAATTTGGAAAAGATATTGAGCTAAGTGTGAAAATTGAAATAAATTTCTCTAAGCTTATAACATACCTAAAATTAACAATTATCTACATATTCTCACAAGATCGTGGCATAAGAGGTGGCATCAACAAGACACTGAACAATTCCTTCTTTGGAAGTGAGGATTTCCCATGGATATATGGGGCAGATGGGTCATCAAGGTACAACACAATAGTGACACTACCATGGGGGCATAGGGGGAATCTTTTGTCTACTCACGAGGGGAAGTCTACTCAAATGAGATTATGGAGGCGTGGTAGTGGAGATTGTGATATTGAGAGGATGTAGGCTTATGCTTTATAAATCAAATTTAGACCATGGCATCTATGAGTGTATAGGGGTATGTATCGTTGAGAAGCACTATGCAGAGGAGCATGAAGGTGTAAGCAATTCACATTGCAGTGAGATTCCTCATGGAGTGATGAATACATTGACATAAGAAGTATACCAGTTGACTTACGACGATGTGCCAAGATGTATTGGTTTTTAGCAATGCACAAAGGTTTGCTATTAGGTGTAGTTGTATGTCAAGGGGCACAATGTACATTGTTATTTACAGTAGTGTATGAGGCTACACAATGAACTGAGGAAGTGCTATTAATAGGGATGCTTATTGACAAGGATGTTAGGCATGCCATTGAGGTGTGCATACCTAGGTTCTATGAGTAGGGTTGATCACAGGGTTGTGTGGGAGGATCCAAACGTGTTAATGATCATACGCATCAAAGCCTAAACAACCATCACTCTTTGAAATTAAACACAACTATAAATAATTTAGATATTACCTCTTGATTTTCTCATCACAAGAAATAGGACAAGGGAGGTTTATTTGAGACAGGTCAGAGAAAAATGCATTACGAGGTAAATTTCCCAACTGAGGGATATGGTCAAGGTGAGAGTTGATTGCGGAGATAACATATGTTCTGTGCCTTAGTTCACACCTATGAAGGTTTCTGACACACTTTTGGCCAAGCATTTTAGTGCATTATTTGAGTAGGAGTTACAACGGATGAGGCTCTAGGAAGTACTAGAGAGTGAGAACATGTGACAAAATAATAGATCTCACTATGGGCTATGATAGGCACAAGGTAGTTTAACATGCACCAAATTAATTTATGATGTATGGAATCTATATATATTTCATGAAAATATCAAAGACAAGGGATGTATGGATTTTGGAAGCTTTCATAACTTTGCTACATTAGATTTCTATTTGGGATCCAGGGATTTAGTTGGTTGATAGATCACTTTGTTCCATGACGAGAATAGAGTGAGACCTTCTTGGGTTAACACATGGAAATCCAATGAGACTTTCACCATGTGGCGAGGTAGGTTATCCCTGTTGTCGCTGATGCGAGGCTAATTAGGGAGTGGTAGGCTCTGGGATTGTTGAGTTGGCCTTGTAGGTTGAGCAAGGCACCACCCATTACCAATATAATAGTTGAGAGTTACAACAGAGGGGGATCACTTATGAGCATGATGGTAATTTAGTTTTGAACAGAGTGGCACGTCGTTAGCATGGTGGTATCCCTTTCATATTAACAAGGAACCTGGACATTACAAGGCTTGGTATTTTGGCCACCCTTTGGGATGCATTGGTCGCTATAGGGGGAGGACTTATTGATCTTCCATTTAGTTTTATTTCTATATAGTGTATTTCCCCCTTTAGTAATTTTCTAACGACTCATGACACTACACTAGTATGGTAGGATTATCAACCAAAGGAAACCATGGAGAGATTGTAGAAGTGAGCATTCCTATCCTCCTAGGTTGGATTATAGATTTAGGCATCTACTCTTGTAGGACACAAGGTTAGTTTCTCAATAAAGTAACTTCTTGAAGAGTTTATTAAGATTCTACATTATCACAGTACTCTAATTAGAAGTGATAGGGAGAGTTTTCCTAGTAGCAATGACTTGTTCGACAATGAGTGGAGTGAGGGATGCTTCATAGTGATCAACAAGGATTGGGACCTCCGTATTAGTGGATTTATTCATTTTGAGGTAGCACAACAGCGTGGGTTGGTTCAGTGGAACATTTGGGAAGCTAGTATTAATTGCAGTGATAGTTTGAGTGAAAAGATAGAGAGAGAACTTTCTTGAACATTTCATGAGGACAAGCAAGTTTTGGTAGGGACGACAATAATGTCCCTATTTTTTGTGACTGCAAAAATTACTAAAGATCTTTCCTAATTTTTATAATATTAATTAAAAGAGGGAAAATATTATTTTATTACGAAAGCGTGGAAAATATTATTTTATTAGGGAAAGGAAACATGATATTATTTTATTAAAAATGTCGGCAAAAGTAACTTAGTGGAAAATGGTCTTGACCAATGAAATAATATTAAAAGGGGAGAAATTATAAAAGGGTGATGAAATCATTTGTTGATAATTTTCATTGTCTATTCATTTCTAATAAATTTTGAAGAGAAACTAAGGCAAGTTTTAGATGGGGGCTCTTAAGTGAAATCCTCACCCTAGTTTTGCAAGATCTATTATCACCCTAGCTAATATTCCTCTTCTTTTGGTGGAAATTATTTTCCACCATAATTAGATTAGATTAATTTTCATTCTCCATTTCTTAGAATCTAATGAATATTTTTGTAGAAAAGCTTAAACGATGTGATCTACTGTCTTTATTTCTATAACACATTTAGAATACTTTTCATTATATTGTTTTTAAATAATATATTAATTAATATTCATATTCAAGTATGACCTAATTTTAATTCTAATAGTATCATAGTAGCCACACTAGCTATTAAAACTAGCAATATGAAGAGAATGAAAAGTATGGGATTATTCTACTTTACCTCATTTAAGGCATATAAAAAATGGTGAAGGGATACCTTTTTATAACTATATAATATAAACATGGTAAAAACGCTTTGAATGAGCTAATTAGGAACATATATTAAAATAACTATAGCTTTAATACTCGAAATTAAGGATATTTTTTTATTATTCTTGCTTTTATCAATTTTTATTACATGTCATATTACGCCCTTCGCAAATCTCAATGCGGGGTTAGCATTGATTTAATAGTGCCCACTGAGTTTGTGCTCGTTATTCATGTAATGTTCTTAATTTTTTTGGGAGTTGTCTATAGTGCGATTTTTTAGAGATTCTGGTGACGGAACAGATATGAGGTTAAATCTTGACTTTTAGCAGTTAAAATGGTTTTTTAACTGCATATTTGGATTCAGCACCCTGAAAAACCTCTGGGACCTTTGATTGTGTAGAAACTAGCTATCAAACTTGGGATTCTAATAAATTGCTGCCGGATTTTGACCGGAAAAATCTGCCAGAAAAACTTGCAAAAAGTAACAACTGCATTTTTTTGAGCGAAAAATTTAGTAAGAATTTTTCCTATTTTGATAATATTAATTAAGGAAGGGAACATATTATTTTATTAAGAAAATCCAAAAAAATATTATCTTATTGGAAAATGTGGCATAATATTATTTCATTAAAAATGGGAGCAACCCACTAATAAAGTAACATTAAAGGGGAGGCGAGAAGCATGAAAATAAATTGTAAAAGGAATATGGATTGATTTGTTGATCATTATAATCTATGTACGCATTTATAATTGATATTTAAGAGAAACTCAAGTAAGTTCAGATCAAAGGTTTCGAGTAAAATTGTCACCCTAGTTTCTATAGATCTCTTGCAAACCTAGCTAGTCTTCCACCCTCGTTGGATTTTTTTTCATTGTCTATTTCTGGTTTGAGTATCTAAAGAAGATTCTTGTACATAAGCCTCAACATTTTGAGGTAGTTTATTTACAAGGTTATATTAGTCTTTGAGGGCCAAGTTTATTTTCTTCAACTTAATTTCTAGAGATATAATTTAGAAGAATGAGTTGCATGCCAAAAATCTAAAGGCCAAGAAGACTCGTTTAAAGGCCAAATTTTCATGATTACATGTAGAGTTTCTCATATTAAGGAAGGATTTTGAGTTGCAAGTTCTGTCAACAGATCACATTTCTAATTCATTAAAAGAATTCAAGTTGATGTATTCTCATGCATAATTCAAAATTGAGTTATAAAAGAATCTTCAATTGGTTTATCATGGCACATCTCAAGAATGGTCATGTTATTCCATAAATTTCTCCAAGGATGAATTGATCATTTCATAATTTCTTAGTGTTAGTGGACGTCAATTTTTTGTTGATGAGGAGGGTAGAGTCAATTTACTTAAGAATCTTGAGTTTATATGGTACTAGAAATTAGACGTCGGGTAGTTTATGTCGTTATTTTTCATTTAGAACATGAATTCAATTTCATAAGGTTTATGAAAGGATATGGATGAATTTCCTCTTTCTTCGAACTAAAGAGAAAGACCAAATTGATGTTTACCCTTGCGTGAAGTTCATAATCATGTAGCAGCCTCACAATTAAGGAGGTTGAATTTTCGTGTGCATATAGTTCAATTTTATTATAAATTTAGAGCTCTTTCTAAGTGTGATCATTTAGGGACACTGTAAATTTGAATATTGTTATAAAATGAAGGCTAGATTTTGCCTCGAGCAATTGAGTTAAGTTGTCTTTCAAGTTTTTTCCAAAGTATTTGTCAAAAGTTCTATGTAATTTATTGAGAAGTAATTTCCAAACTTTGCAAGCTAATTGTTGAAGAAAGGTGTCAAAGAAATTTTAAATATTTTTGAAAACATTTACTTCAATATATTTGAAAATAACATAGTTAATTTCTTGAAGTTTGTCTAGGAACATGACAAACCCATAATTCCATCATGCATTAATGGGGGTTTTGTGTGGCCTCCTTTTGCACGCATTTGCATCTAGGTTAAAGATGGTGAAGTGTGTCCAATAAATGTCTTCAATATGTAGGGTATTAGTTAATGGTGAATCGCAAGGAACAAAGGAATGGGACTTGGTCTGACGGTTCTACATCTAGGAAAAGAGATATTATGTAATTCCTGTTGTGATGTACCTATTGTATGGTTTTGATAACTAGGGAGGAGTTTTTGCATGTTTCTGCAAGCTAAGTCTAAAGGTGTCATGCTTCTTGGATAATTGACCTAGTGATTGATTTCTAGAGGATTTCTTTGCAGGAGGCCCTTTAATGGTGCTCAAACTTTTGTGTCGAGAAACTTCTTAGGTTATTTATTAGTTTCTCTTTGTTTATCTATTTTGGTGGTGAGTTGTGTATTTTTTGGGAGTCTCATGTTATGAGGCTCTATGTTTCACCAACTCTTGGGAGGTAGTATTAGATCGATGTTTTGCATAAAGTTGGTTTGGAATTTTTGTGAGTGGTCCTCACTCAAGTCTTAAGTGTCAGATTATGCTTCTTTTCAAAGAAAATACTTAATGCTTCCTGATATGGTTTTTCAGGCAATAAGTTATGGCTTATTAAATTTTGTGGGTTGTCTTGCTCATTTAGGATTTTTATTTTGTTGTTCCTTTATTTGTAATTATTCGGCTAAATGGTTAACGGGGAAAACCTTGTGGAGGAGGTAGTCATGCCTATTTCAATTATTTTGTCATGTCTAGATTTAAGGTCAATCTCCTTAAGTTATTGTGAATATTTAGCCCATTTCTTCCCTAGTGATATTATGTTTTGTCTAGTTTGGTCTTCTACTCTTTTATGGGTATAGGGACTTATCATAATTGTTCAAAGTTTGACCTTGATTTAGTTATGCCCTTGAGATAGAGGGGAAGGGCCATGGTGAGGGGTGGTAGCCAAGCTTAGTTAGGGAAACTTATAGATTTTCCCTTTTTCTATGAATCATATACAAGCTTTTTCATTGTTGTTGTACTAGAAACATGCAGAGAAATTTGTAGGCTTGAGGCACAAGCGAGGGTCGAAATATAATCCATATCAAATTCAAAGATCATGGAGGATATGTCCACTTGGATTCGTGAACCTAATAACACTATGGGTAGAAACAAACAATACATTAACTCAATGACTCTTTATTATAAAATGAAGACCTTTCTAGGCCTTGTTCTAACGAACAAACATGTAGAGAATTATAATATTTTAGCATCACTAGAATATGTAAAGGGAATGCTCTGGAACCGGAAATTTTGTTTATATAGAATAGGATCATGTTTGGATCATTTAAAAGGAAACATAGTGTGCAAATAAGAAGGGTTCGAACTTGGCACATGTAAAATTCCATATAGCATTTGAATTACAGAGGAGCGGGCCAAACAGACACTCCTCGTTCAAGTGCAAGGGCTTTGGAAAAAGTATTTTCTTATAACAATGATTAGAGCATACAGTGGGTTGAGGTTTAGCTTGATATTTTCTTATTTGCATCTTTAATATCCATAAAAACCATGTATTTACATTTGGCATTTATTATAATATGAAAATATTATTGATTTAATATGTTTAACATATGCTAAATAGTTGGCATCAAAAATAAATTATATGGTGTTGTACCTACAAACATGTTAGGGGATCTCCCCAGTAAGACGTCCAACTAGAACTCAGATCGTTTGGTGTAAAAGTCCCAACAAGGGATTGTACGGTATCAACTTGGCTACGATTTTGTGTGGTAAGTAAGATATCCTTGTTGGTATCAAGGGTGTGACCTTGTAACAAGTTAAGGAAGGTGCATGAAAGGCTCTAATAGATGGAAAGGGGAGTGGGTGCACCCCTTAGAAATCTGTGATAGCATGCAACTTGAAAGGGAACACCCCAGCATAAAGAAATCACAAGATGGAAAGCAGGTTAGGCGGTGATCCAAAGTGATGGGTTATATTAGAAACACACTTCGATATGATTCATACAAAAACATATAGAATAGTCTATACATACATGCATAAATAACAACTACATACACCATTAAAGTAACTAGGATAGCCAAACTACAATAATAACATATGCATGAAACATGTTGGCTTTGTTATATTGAAACAATGGAAGATAAAATAATACATACAACCATGACTTCCACTAGCCCCGATAGCGGAACATTATAGTCACTGCCACCTGCTCCTCCGAAGAGATGTACTAGCTTTGCACTGTTGAGAAGCAAATGCTCATTGCAATACACTCCAAGCTTTCTCTAAGTTACATCTATAGGAAGCTTGGCTCCCAAAAGCCTATACAATTACTTATGAGGTTCTATAAATAGCAAAGGATGGGGTGACCTTTGACATTTCGCTTTGTGACTCTTTACCTACCCTCATGACTCTTCAACTACTACATTACTGTTACATTCTACTATTGACACTCAGTCTTTTACTTTTACAATAAATTCACATTACAATTTTCACATGTACCGATGCGAGACAAAATAAGCTTGAGTAAAGCATGCAAGAAATCACTAAGATTCACACGGTTGTGGGAGGACTAACTTTTCAACATCCTCATGATGATTGACAATGGAATACTGATGCTAATCTTGGTAGACTGTTATGGTGTCTGTATGCTCTATGGTGACATCCCTCTGAAAGAGAACTCTTCCCTCTGTTGCATTTGGGTACATTGATTTGATACCTCTATCTAGCTCATCTGATAACATGTGCATCATAGTCTTGGGCACAACGAAACCAACAACATACTAATGCATAATGCTTGTGTTGATGTCAAAGTTTGCATTGGTGGCTATGTGCATCAACCGATCAAAGTACATGTCTAGCTCCAATCGGAGTTGGTTCCTTGAATTCACCTCGGTGAGTGTGCCAATGGATGGGATCACATGTGTGTGCACAATGACATTCATGCTATTAAACACTCATCCATGTGAAGCCTGCAAACTGGTGATGAATTGCAGGAGTTCCTCATAGTTTAGGATTCGAATCTGGTTGCATGCCTTCAACTTTACCACCTTTGGCTTCATCATCTTTAGCAAGTACAATGGGGCTCCTTTGTACCTCATTGTCCATGTTTTCATGTGATTGAGAAGAGTGCACATATCTCACAAGATGTGTGCTCTCCTAGAACGACATTGCTACCAACCATTGATATGAACAGTTGACTTATGCACAGTGACAAATCTAGAGTACAACTTCTGCATGACTGTCTCAAGAGACGATACTTTTTCTAGTAATTCTCTCCTCAACTCTGTTATTGCGAATGATGTAATGTTCCCTCCTCCCTGCTTGGCCAATTGTAATTAATTAGCCATGCGCTCGTTCTTAGCGATCAAGAATTGAACACTCGAGCTAGTGGTTTTGGAATATACTTTGGTATCATCGACCAATGCGGCTAGATTCTTGCACACGTCAAACATGATCACTCATTCTTCCAACCACACAAGAGATATGTGGACATCCAGATTAGGCACTCTACATGATTGCATAACTTTTTGTCTTGAATCATCAAAAGATATGTTGTGCATCTCCACTTCAGGATTGTATTCAAGGATTTTTGTGCCTCCTTGATTGCTTGGGACTTACTCTGCTTCCATAACTGGTGAAGTTGATGGGGTGACCTCTTGGTTCTAGGGAATGAGGTCCATATCCTGATCTAACTCTAGCTTAATCATATTTGTTTGCATTAGCTCTAGCATCTATTAAATCTCGTGTGCCAAGTCTTGCTCCTGTGACTTCTCACCATGTTTGCTATGTGTCAGCTTCTCGGATGATTCAATACCGTGTATGGATAGCTTCATCAATCTATGTATGTTGTGCCCCCAGTTGTTATTATTCCTATTATGCTTCCTTTTCTCTTATACAGAACTCTTGTTCTTCCCTAAGTTGTGCTTCAACTCCTGCAACTCATTTTTTGTTTCCTTCATCTTCTGCTTCTCTCTTTTCCTTTCAACAATTATCTGATCGTGATGTCACCTCTTAGCCTCAATTTCCAAAGCTTATTTCAACACAAGTGGATATTCTTTGAACTTCCATATTTTCTCCACCACTACATACCAACAACCTTCCTCTTACCTTTGTCACCCACAGGTCTGCTACCGCTGATGATGCTGTTCCCTAAGACATTGTTTCGTTCTACTTTACCACTCTACAACTATGCAAATCGGTTCATTGAACCTTGAGAAGTGATAACAGTATCTCCTTGGGTCTTCCTTAGGCCAATGACACACCTTATGGATCCAAGGATGTTACACTCTCGCACAGTGTTCCTTCACTAAGTAATGTACGTCACACAAATTGAAACTTATGATGTCGAAGGTGAATCTCTTGAATTCCCCCATATTAGCCTCAGCATGCTTGATATTCTGGATCTCATAAAACTCATTCCGTCAAGGAAGAGTGGGCGAAGGTTACCTCTTCTTCAAATGAAGTCTAGCTCACAACCTTGTCGAGATATCATATGAAACTTCTTGCATGACGAGCTTGTCCATGTTGAACTTTGGTAAAACATGAGGAGCCTTCTCCATGTTGTACATCCATTTGAAGGTGCCAAGGGGTGACGCATACCAATATTCAATGTTTATCAATACCTCCAGTAATGCCTACGACATGCAAGGTGGATCCTTCTCAAATATCATCATGTACACCAGGATGAAAAAGTGGTCTAATAACTATATGATAACTCCACAGAAGCTACATTCGGAGAACAACCTGGAATAAGTGTGCGCATAGGTTTTTGAAGGTGTCCATGACCAACCAAAGCCTAGGAACTGCTAAGAGGAATAGACCACATCTAATATGTAGGCAGACATGTGTATATTCACTTCTAACTCTTGGGGAAATCTCGAGCTTTTGTTACATGTTCCTTCAACCTAAGAGCCAACATGTCAGACTAGCTGCAAGGTCTTCGTTTTCTATCTAGTTGTTCCAATACAATCACCCTACTCTCAGCGAAGGTCTCTGTGCCCTCTTGGGGGTATGAGCAGCATGCAAAGATGACCAAGAGCTGATATGACTTCCGTAGTATCCTCATCTTGTAAACCTGGCTGGGTGTCATCCTGAACCTAGATAACTCTTTCACCTAGCTCTTCAATATGTCTCTTGATTTTGCATTGCTATTAGGTCTAGTGAAGGATGTATCCATTAGGATCACTCGCTATGGCAAGTGATACATCTCCTAAAATAACTTTGCCCTGAATGTATAAATTTGTCTTCCACTGACAGTGATCAACATCATTATCTCTAGATCAGTATGAGAGACAATCCAGTGCATCATACTTGTGGATGGAAATGCGAGATACCTGCATGCAATCTGGCACAAGCCAAACTTGTGTATGTTGACATAGACCCTATGGTCTTCAAAATTTTCCTCAAGTATGCCTAAGAAAGTGTCATTAATATCCTGCAATTTCATCTTCATACCCTTATCTATGATAAACTTAGTCTCTTCATAGATCGGCAAGCTCATAGACACTTTCTCAACTGCATCTCCAGTTACACTCTCGATAGTGTCCTTTGACCTTGCTCTCTTAGAGGTCATTGTACCTATACTAGTGAGAGACAGATGACCACCTATGATACCTAGAGATAGAGAAACAATCATGGCAAGCAATCTGTCATTTGAAAACTAAAATAACTTGAATACTAACATGCAACATACCTGGGTTGCTGACTGGAAAGATTGCACAATTTTGATTAGGAGGATGGGAGACTCACTGCCCAAACTATGCAAGGGACACTCTGGATTGTCAACAAGCTAATTGACTGCTGAAATTGTACAATGCAAAGTCTAACTTGGCCTGCTAAGGACTCAAACTACACAATGTGCAGTTCTAGTCTACAATGACTATAACCAAAAAATTGCATTTGCACAATTTCTAGGGCCCACAAGGCACTACCTCTCAGAATTACACAGAGGTAGCCTGGAGGCGAGTGATTGACAATCTTTTCACAATTTTTGAGAGGAAGGAAGAACCTTCACTCTCATAATTGCGGATTGCATGCTGACAAGGCAAGGCTCGGGCCAAGGCAGCCCATACCCGCCCATAGGAAACTGAAAGCATGAAAGGTTCTAATGCATGGAAAAGCTAAGTGAAAACAAGAGTAAATGATCATGCATAAAAACAATGAATGTAGGATTAAAAAACAGGAAAACAAGTGTGTGAAGCAAGTCACCGCAGTAGTGACTGTAACTGCAGAAAAAATGCCATGCATGCGACAACAGTGAGATGCACTGAAAAACTTGAAACAATGCTTCTACAAGCTAACATGCATTAAAATGACAAAAAAACCAAGAAAACAACATTCACACAAGCTAAAATACAAAAAAAATATATAAAATCAACAAAAGACATGAAAAGCGAACTTACCCAGAAAATAGTTATTTGAGTGTGCCGAATGCTCCTAGATGTGATGTGGGACATCATAGCTTCAAGATCAATGTGAGGAATGATCTCTAAAGTGTCGAATAAATAAGTTCGATAAGATCGAGGCTTATGACGTGCATGCCACAAATCTAGGAAAAAGCGATACATGGCGAGAGGTTTCTAAAATGACTTTTGCATGTAACGTCAAACTGGTAAAAATGGATCCCTAAAATATAGCGATGCTTTTGTTTTTTTGTTTTTTAGGAAAAGAAGCTCATTCATTCAAATCAAGGTTACTCAGTCCTCGATGGGACTGGTCAACTTGGGAGAGCATGCAATAGTCTGTTAGTCAAAATTCTCCATAGCCCATGGTCCACATTTAGGGATTTGATATGGCTCAAATATGAGGTTTCTCTAATATCTTCATGGAAAAATACTCCCAACTCATAGTTAATAAGATCCACAAACTTCAAAAGTGTACTCTTATGCAGAGAGTCTACCAAATCTAGTCACTGGGATAACTACAACACTAGGTATCTTCGCAAAATATAGATTTCATTGTCATCATTCCTATCCACATCCCTAGATTAACGAACAAGGTTGTTGATAAACTTTCTACCCATGGTTGTATGGACTCTTCACCAAGAATTTCCTCCACCTAGCATCTTTTGGTGGACTCTCCTCCCAAGAAGGTTTGCTAGTAACTTATTTAGAAGGATTTTTGGTCCCTTTGTGGGGCATGTTTCATTAGGCGTCATGGCGGGTGGGTCATCATCTTCCCACCTAGCTAATCAACTAGGGGATGTTGCAGCACATGCCTTCGCTAGTTATCATCCTAGATCCATCTTAACTCTATAGCTACCAAATACTGAGAGGGACAAAATATATTTAGGTGCATACCTTTTTTCGAGTGAAAACAAATTTGATCCCTCGCAACACTTGATATATACAAACTTAGAATTGATCTTGAACACTTTTAAAATTTAATGTGTTATGTTAATATATACATATTGTCTAAGATTCAAATAAATTTGATAGAGTATATATTTGATAAGTGATATGTTCATCTTCAAGAATTTTTAAAGTTTATTGGCTTATTCCAATATCTGCATATTGTCTACCTTTCCAATGAAGTTAATAGATTTTACATTGGATAGGTGGTAAATCCATCTTCAATATTTTTTAAATTTTATTGGCTTATTTTAATATATGCATATTATCTAAGCTTTGGATGAAGTTGAAGGAGTTTACAATAAATTAGATGAAGTTCCGAGATTATTTTAAAGTTTATTGGCTTATTTCAATATTGAAATAAATTTAGCTTAATTTAGTGTTGAACTAATTTTTAATATATCCATCACAAACAGGGACACGTACCTTTAAATTTCTTGTAAAATTTATTAAAACGAAAAAAATAATAACAATTTAGAATTTATTTTTAATTTTACACCGTTTTATATATTTATATTTAATTTTATTTAGTAATGGTAATTATGTTTCTCGTTTCCTTAGTCTAGTCATAAGTTTATTTGTAATCCACGATGTTATTCTGAATTTTTATATGTTTAATTATTTAAATGGTAGTTAGTTTATAGTTTAGGATCCAATTTATTTTTATACATATACACTGCGATTTATATTATATTTTTTTATTTTTATTTTTATAGTTTAAGACTAGAAGTTAGTTTATAAGCTAAGGTCCATATTTTTTATACCTATTCTAATTAAGGATTAAATTCTCGTTTAGGAAAGAAAAATAAAAATTTATGTATAAATAAAAATTATTAATATTTATTGATACTTTCTTCACTTGATTATTTAATGGTTTAAAATAAAAAAATTGATTTTTTTTGACCAAATTTATAGTACTCGTTTCTTTATAGCTATTGGAAGAGTCTACCCATCTATTTAACCTACTACCTTGAACCACACTGGATAGTTACAAAACGGTTGGCATAATTTTTCTTGAAGTGATTATTTTCGAAATTTTTTCTTATAATACAATATGGATCACAAAATCCTAAACTCAATAATTAAGACAATGTTCCCCTATTTGTATAAAGAGTCTCTACTTACAAATGATATCCAGTGATTGTGTAGTGAATGGATCATTAAGAGCATGAATATACATATAAAATCAAATAAAATATGCTAACTTTGACAATATCACAACTCCTAAGGATAATTATGATGACTAATGTACAATTCAGAGTACTTATTTGAAATACTTGAATCTATTAAGTAGGTTGATATACTTAGAGAATGATCGAATTTTACTATTAGATGGTATATTCTAAGTATTAATGCCCATTTTTATTGAACAATTACTTTTTTTTCCTCCTAAATATTCAAATTTAAGTAAATTATACCCTCCTTGTTTTGTTGATATAACATTGAATAAAATAAAATGTGTCTCAAAATTATTATAGTAATGATGAAGATTCTTTGGAAATCATTTTTTTTTTGATGCATTGAATTCAAAAATTTACTTGGTTTAGAGTAGGCCTCACTTGAGAAAAAAAATTAGGTACAAAGGGATATTCTACGGCATGAGGATGGGTTTTTAGCTAATGAAATCTCACGAACCTAGGAAGCATATGGGCAATTATAAAACATTAACATGCAATTCGATACACTTGCCAATTCACCTTCAGAACCTTGCCTTGCACCAGGTATTTGTGTATGAACAAAGCTACATATAATAACAAGGGACATTGCATAGCAACTAGTCCTTGCCTTGAGTGAAGTAGGATGCCTAGCTATAATGGAATTGCACGAGTTTTCTTGTCTCATCTATAATGGCATTGCACAAGTTCTCTTGTCTCGTATAAAAGAAATCTAGCGAGCAGGATGGATTTAACCAACCCTCCTAGTGAGCACCAGTATTGCAGCAATAATGCTACAACTCTTGGGCTACCTACTTTACTCTTATCAACCCGGTAGTTTGTAATAAACTTGGAAGCGATGGTGGTGTATGCAAAAGTACTAGTTCTAACTGCAGGTTATCACTTGGTCAGCTAGCACAAGATCACTAGTAGCTGAAGCCAACTTCTATCGATTCTAGAAGAAGCTCTATATGTGACGAAAGAAAGGAAATCTTATTCCATAGAGGCTACTCTACATGCAGAAAGGCAAGGAAGACTGAAATGTGAAGTAAACCTAACAAACCCTACTTAACCAACTAATCCTACTTTTGTGCAGAAAGAAAGATGAAAACCATGAAATGGATGCCATTACATACTCAAGAAGTAAACAACATCTACTGAAACTATTTCTAGAAGAAAATGAGCAAAAAAACATCTTTTTGGATTTTTATGTATTTTTATGTCAAATTGTCATGCGTGTAATTTATTAGTATGTGAATGTGGCAATGATTATGTGGTGATGGAGGGAGGTTTTGGGATTTGAGAAGATGTAGGATGGTGTGGATGGGTCCTAGGAGGTATCAGGTGGCCTTCTAGAGGCTTTTCCTATAATTTAACTTCAAAAGTAAGCCTACAGCAAAATCTAGAGGAGGATGCGGGGGATCTACAAGAGGTCTATACGATGTCTACAGGAGGATTCCGAGAGTATTTTTGAAGGGTTTCAAGGTGTGAGAGTGGGTGTAAATGGTAGATGAAGGCTGGGCTGATGTGTTAAGGAACCTAGGGTTCACCAAGGATCGTTAGGATAGGGAAAGGTGGTCGGGCGAGAGGAAGAAATCCCATGGAAAAATGCAGAAAACTAAGGTAGATTTGAGGTGAACTTTGGGCGACCTATAGGGGACAGATCATGGAGAGAATGTGATGGCAGATAGGCTGACCTGCTGTGAGAACAAGACTTATGAGCTATGGAAAGAAGTGCTGAAAAATGCTATAATGAGAGAAAGCATGGAAGAAGACTTATTAAAGATAGAAATGAGCATGGTGGATGAGATCTAAAGCAAAGCATTAACCTCCTAATAGACTATAACACTAAAAATCCTATGGAGAAGGAAAATATGTGTTTTTGTGATAGAAAGAGGGTCTTGGCCTCATCTCATGGTGCCAAAGGGAGGAAAGGATGCCAAGGCACTGTTGCTGCCCTTTTGTATCTTTTGTTTACCACTCTTCAAACTTCTATAGAAACCACAAATGGAAACAACCTTCTAAATCACCAAAAGCAACCTCCTCTTAACCAATAAAGAAATTCATCTAACATCAACTAATTCATAAAATGAAACAAAGCATATAAATACAAACAAGAGGAGCTTGGCTACTTGGATTGGGCCCTAACCCATAGCTTTAGCCCTTTAAGATAACTCAATGCTAGTTCAAAAATGATCTCATCTTTATTATAAAAATAATAATAGGATTACAAGGAACTATCAACAAATGTAAGATCGAAGTTGAGCATAGAAAATCTGCAACAAAAATTAAAAAAAAAATTGACCAACTCCGTAATGAGGCCCTAGGCCTTTCTACTTACACAAATGAAGCTCCCAACAACTTCCTTAAAATAAGAAAGGCTTGGCTCCCAGAACTCGAGATAAACATAACTTATCCTCCACGTGCTTGGCTACCTCCTGGTGCATTGATTTGGCTATTTGTGCTTCGAGCTGCATGAAGGAGAATTTGAAGTGGGGAGTAATAAATGAGGGGGATTCCCTCCTATAAATCCTCTCCTTTGCCCACTTCAAATTATTGCTACCAATTATCCATTGAATCTTTGACTTTGTCTTCAAAATTCAACAAAAATATGCGTTAAACACATAGTAGACCTCATGGCATCATGACTAAACCAACTCACTCCATAAGCATAACTATAATAAAAAAACATGTAATAGGCTAAGAGAATGGTTTATTTAACTATGTTAGGAGGAAAAATGAGCCCATATAATTACCCATTTATGGGGCTCGTCATCACCCCTCTACTGAAGGTGTTGCTCATCCTATGAGTAACTTAGTCCATCTCCTCATCTTTGATGGCCCTGGTGGCCTCTCTAGCATCCCAAGATTTTGATGTTATTTCCTCTTCCTTGTCATAGAAACTTTCTTTTCTATCTATCTCTTCCCACTTCCTCTGGTCTTCCTCTTTAGTTCTCCTTTCTAGTTTGCCTAACAACAATGGTGGACTCAGTTTGAGGCCAATCCAATTGACTTGCAGCCTCTGCATTGAGTGCTTATACATTGGCACTCTCCTTAATGCGTCCTTCATCCTCATTGGGGAATGATATTCTCTGATCTTCAGGCTATCTCCTCATACATGCATGCACACATTCATCCCCATGTAACCTTTCCATGTCCTCAAAATGTGCAATGCCCTATGCTTGATCACTTATGTATCTAGGGGAAATCTGAGGATTATTTGCAAGACATTGGTGTGTGCTAATGATAGCCATGGGATCTGATGGTTTAGCTCCGATCATTAGTGGCTCATTCTGCTCTCTGATCATCAACCTTTTTACTTCAGCCCTTAAATCCTCATGCTTCATCTGAGAAGCCTTGGCCATTAGTTGTAGGTCCCATAGCCTAGTATTAGGGTCCCACATGGTCATGTTTATGAGGGCCATATTATTGCCTTATATTCTACTGGAGTTTGGTCACACAGGTCCATAAATTATCTATAATCTTGAAAAGGCATTGTGCCTCTTTGTGCCAAGGTCTTGATCTGAAATTACATCCACTAGTCCTTGAGATATAGGGCATAGGATTTTGTTGGTTGCCTACATTGCAATGCCTCGATGGACCAACTAGCCATGCATGCCAGTTGGTCTCTTTCTCTTGCAGATACCTCCTTAGTAATTCATTTTTTGTTTCGAGTTGGCTCCTTGTAGCTATGTCTAACAGTACTTAACTCCCTGCCCATTTCTTTGAGTTTATTCTGCATATTTCCAATATCCTCAACTCCCTTGGATTTGGAAATTTGCATCCACCTATGGGTCCTTATTCTTTCTTTCTCCAACTCAAAGAATAATGCAATTTCAATTTTTTGTGAAATGATTCTCCCCCGTCAAGAAGATTGTAGTAAGAGACAACACTAGGTTGGTGGTCTGGTTCTTGTGCCTCTGGTTCTTCCTCCTTCACTTGTGGCTATCCTTCTATCCTTTTTTCATGTTTTTCGATCTCCTGTAGTCTTGGTAGGGTCTCCTGTAGAATAGTCAGTGCGTCTTGTAGAACTATCTTTGAGTCTTGTAGTTCTACTTTTTCCTTCCATGTGGGAGATCTAGGAGTCCCCATTTCATAAGTGATAGGTGCCTTGGAAGGGGATTCCTTTCCTTGGGAATAGGGTGAATCCTCAATAACAATAGGCACTTTAGAAGAAGGATGGAGTTTCCCTATTTTGATCCTTGTGCTCGTCCTAGCCCTGAAATACATTGAGTTTTGCCTCTTCCTCTTTTGTTTTGGTTTAACTGGGGTTTTGAGGATAGTGAGATTAGCTGCTGTCTCTCTTTCTAGAGTCTCAGGGGATGCTTCTATCTTTTCTACCCCTCTTTCTCCTCCTTCTGTCTTTTCCTCTGTCTATGTTTGTTTTGTTTCTCCCTGCTCTATTTTGGTTTCTTTCTTCTCCTTCTACCCCTTGTTTCTCTTCCTCCTCAGTATCAGAAGGAATGATATCATAGGTGAGGGCCTTGATTTCATATTCTGGTGTCATGTTTTGGAACATTTCCCATACTATGGGGATTGTTCATGTATGGAGGGCTTCTTCCACTAAAGTTTTAAGTAACCCATGGTGAGCCAGCTGATTTGGACTCCCTACCTTGAACTTAATGTTGTAGTCTAATAGGGACTGCAAGAGGAAATAGGGGATGCTGATTTTTTGGGGTGTTGGAGTGTCCATCCCATATCTCAGCTCATGGAGGATTCTAAAATGGTAGCCATAAACTATGATATACCTCCCTTCAGAGGAAATATATTTGATGATTTGGTAACTGAACTCATCCCAAGGGTAGGGTATGCTTGTCCTTCTAATGCCATTTTTGTCTTCTACAGGATGTTCATTGTTTTGAAAGAAGTTTTTCTTGGCAGCCTGTCCAATTGGTTTTTCATCTTTGCTCCAAGGCAATCAAAGAGGAAGGGTAGTAACCCTACTGATAAATTCAGGGGTGATTTCCATGGAAATACCTCTAAGAATGATAGTGGCATGGGTTCTGGAGCGAGGAACTAAAGAAAGGGCAAATTCCTGAGCAACTTCTTCATCAAACCTTCAGAATTTCTCAGAAAATAACATCCGATTTTCCCTCTGAATATGGCTACTACTTGGGGATTTTCATGCAGGCTGGTTGAATTTGTGGGACCCTTCCTCATAAATCCTCTTTTCACGGTGATTATACCCCTTTTGAACACCTAATGTAGAGCTGGAGACAAGAATTTTGAAGAAAACAAGAAAACAAAGGAAAACTCTGTTTTTTTTTTTAAATAAGCAATTTTTTTATGTAATTCCTCTTCTTCTATGGACTCAATTCCTCCTTAAAAATGATATAATTCCTTACAAATATTGATAATCAAGGTGGGTATGCATGGAACCTACCTCCTCAAGCCAGAAATCGAGAAAAAAATCCATGTTTTCTCCTTAAAAATAACTCATCGTTGCATTTGTAGAACTCCCTGTAAGTGCTCCTGTAGAACCTGTAAGTGCTCCTGTAGAATGCTGATAGCAGGACGACGAATGAGAGTGATGGAGAATAGGGTTTCAAGGTTGTGGGGTGACAAGGAGCTTGTTGTAGCTAAGTGGAGGAGGGTGGAATGAAAGAAAATGTGGTGTAGGAGTTTCGAGGAGGAGTAATTATTTATTCCTTTAGATATTTCCGGTGATAGGCTGAGTTGGCAAAAATGTACATTACCATATTTGGACCATTGGTCCCCACATGCCTTGTCATCATGGTTTCTTCCTACAATCACCTCTCATCATTGCATCGTAGTTTACAAACTCTCCACTACCTGTCCTTGGAATCTTTCATTGAGTTGACTATGTGCATGTGTGGTGGCATCTTCGGATGAGTGCAGTCAAGTGGGTGAAGGTGGCCTAGTTAATTGGCCACCTTTTCTCATTCACCCCTAACCATCTCATTTTCTTATGAATATCTTTCAATTACACAAATTCAATAGAGGAGTGGGTTAGTCACTTATCTGTAAGTTGAATGTATGTGTTGTGAGGTATTTTGGCTCCTTTTGCTGTCGCATGCTTGTATTTCCTTTGTTGCATGCCTATATTTCCTTTTCTGCATGCTCTCTGCTGTCTAATGTGTGGTTGTTTGTCTTGTGCAGATATCATCTGGCTAGATCTAACTTCAGATGTCTCCTTCAATCCCATGGATGCACTTCTTTTTCTGTTGTGGGTTCATTTTAATGGGATCAACTGCTACAGGAATTCCTATAGGAGCTCTTGTAGCTACTTCTCCCTTAAAAATTTCAGGTTATTTCTATATTGGAGGCTATGAGGATGATGCTAGAGATGTTGATGGAGATGGAGAGATACTAGGTAAGCTGCAGGTGAGGTTTGAGGTGCTGCTTCCTTTATTTATTTTTTTTTTCTTTCTAAAATCTAGTTTTGTGTGTTTTTTATGATAGGAAGGAAAATGATGCTTGGAGTGTGATGCAGGTTTGGAAATGATGGCAAGGAGGCTTGAAGATTGTAGGAGGGTTTATAGGTTCTTCATGAAGCTTACCTATTCCTCAAGCTACCTTTTGTATCAATTTCTGGCTCTTTGTAATTCCTATAGGAGCCTCCTATAAAAAACAAAGAGCCTCCTACAGAAAACACAGTTTTTGAAAAAGAAGCACAGTGAGGTGAAAATAATGCCAAGAATTATGGAGAAAGGTGTGGGAAGGTAGGATAGGTGTTGGTATTGGTTTTAGGGCTCTGATGCTTCCTGTAGTCCTCTTACAAACCTGCAAGGCAACAAAAAAATCTCCTTTTTTCCCTTTTTTCGAAAACAACTAGGGCGCCTCAGAGAGGTTTTCACCCTAATTTCCTACCCTGAGCACCTCCAAGGGATTTTTTCACTAAGGGATCTTATTTTTCTCTTTTCTTTCATCATTGGGCCACCTCAAAAGTGTTTTTCAATCCAATGATGGGATTCAAGGGCCTCATGGAGGTTTTCACTTGAGTCCTTATTATTTTTTCTCTTATTTTTCATTTTTTTCTCGTACGCAACATTACTTGAAAATCAAAATCAGTTTGAAGTATAATAATACTTCCAATGGAGCCATGTGCACATCAAGATGATAGACAAAATGATGTGGAGGCTTGAAATGAATTATTTGACATGTACCTTGATTTCAAAGACCAAATGATTTAACTTTGAAAGGATCAAGCATAATTGAGGAAGAGAGTGATGCTGCAACTTAATGACTATCTGGAACCATATTTCAATATAGATGTGATGTCATTGGTCCTTTTGCTGATTTGGATCATTCTTCATGTCTTCTTCTACCATGACCTTCACATCTTCCTCTTTTTTGTTGATTTTTCTCTTGAATACATGGAGGGTTGGGTGTTAACCCTGAGGGAGCTCTCTCGATCTTTGATTTTGATGTCTTCTCTTCATCAAGTGTAGCCCATGGTTCTTTGATCTTCTCTTTTGAATCTTCTTCCTCTAGATGTGGTCCTTTGATGGTATCAATATAATCTCTTTTTTTAAATACTCTTCCTGAGCTATGGTGAATACCATTGAGTTTAAGAGGAGTTGTTTGGAAATGTTGTACCTTAGCATTGTAAATGGGTTGAGCTACTTCAATGTGTGGGATTGGAAATTCTGGTATAGGTAGTCGAATGGGAGTGCATATTTGAGATGGATATGGATGGGGTTGTGGTTGGGTAGGTGGTGGAGGCAAAAGAGTGGGAAGAGGGATGTATTGGGACCTCCACCCCTGATGAGATGCATTCCACTGAGGTTGTGGCTGAGCATAGGGTTGAAATGAGTGGGTGGCTCATTGGGCATGATATGGAGATGTGAAGGACCAAGGAGGAGGTGTGGACCAGGAAGGATGAGCAAAGAGGCCCCAAAAAGATATGAATGTGAATTGGTTGGGGTTGTAGCATGCCTAAGATGTCCCTTGCATCCCCTGCTCATATGGCCTAGGTCCATGTAGCCTCCTTTGGTCTATGTAATAGATCTATTTAGTGTCTCCTTTGACCCCTTGCTATATAGCTTTAAGTCCGGGCAAGGATGGTCACTTATCTGTAGAGTGATTTTCTTCATAGATTGAGAAAACCTCTATAGAGTTCAATGGGATTCATTCCTGCAATGCCTCTTGGTGCATCTAGGGAAAAAAATGGCCAAAGCCCTCTCTTATTTCTCTTACTTTATTTTGATATATAAGGTATCCATTTGCATGGAAAGTATCTGTAGATCTCACTCTTGAAGTTTTCCAGCATGTTTCCAGTTTCACCTTTAATGGATGAGTTGGAAGAAAAGGTACTACCCTTATCATTTCTGTTTTCAGCCATTGGCTCCAAAGGAATGTTTTCTTCTTCTTCTTCCTCTATAGGTTCTTCAAATATGTCTTGTTATTCACATAGGGTTTCTTTTTTATCGCAACCATGGAAAAAGAGAGAAGGTTGGTTGTGTGAAGCAATGGGGTTTTGAGAAAAAATTTCCCGAGTCATCTCTATTCCTACATGGAATGAAAGGAAATCTTTTTGGATGGTTTTTGCTTCTTTTTCCCCACACTAATAGTACATGCAAAATATAAATTGATTGAACAAAATAATTTGCAACTAACTGAAATGAACTTGCTGAAATGAAATTTTCAGAACTAAAGATGACAGTAAGGAAATGCAGAACTGAAAGAAAGGAAATGACTAATCTACTTTTGCTAAAATGGAATTTACATATTTGAAGAGGAAAGCAAAAGAAATGCAGAATTGAAAGCAAGGAAATGACTAATCTACTTTTGTTGAAATAAACTATTAGCAGAATGTTGCAATGGAAAATAGAAGAAAGTAGTAATCATAGAATACTCTGAAACTTCGACGGCAATGGAGCCAAAATGTTGGTTAGCATTGGTATTGTAGCAATAATGTTGCAACTCTTGCGTTGCCTACTTTACTCTTACCAACCGGGTAGTTCATAACAAAATTGGAAGTGATGGTGCTGTATGCACAAGTGCTAGTTCTTACTGCACGTTGTTAGTTGGTTAGCTGGCGCAAGATCACTAGGAGCTAAAACCAACTTCTATGGATTATATAAGAAGCTATATATGTGATGAAAGAAAGGAAAGCTTACTCTATAGAGGATACTCTACTTGTAGAAAGGAAAAGAAGACTGAAATGTAAAGTAAACCTAACAAACCCTGCTTAAACAAATAATCCTACTTTTGTAGAAAGAAAGATGAAAACCATGAAATGAATGCCATCACCTACTCAAGAAGTAAACAACATCTACTCAAGCTATTTCTAGAAGTAAATAAGCAAAAAACATCTTTTTGGATTTTTACGTAATTTTATGTGAAATTGTCATGAATGTAATTTATTTGTCTTTGAATGTGGCAGCGATTAGGTGGTGACGGAGGGTAGTTTTTGGACTTGAGAATATGTAGGATGGTGTGGATGGGTCATAGGAGGTCTCAAGTGGCCTTCTGAAGGATTTTCCTAGAATCAGACTTCAAAAGGAAGCCTACAAGAAAATCTATAGGAGGTTGAACGGGATATACAGGAGGTCTACAGGAGGATGCCAAGAGCTGTTTTGAAGGTTTTGAAGGTTTGAGGTGGGTAGAAAGGGTAGCTGAAGGCTAAGATGATGTGTTAAGCCACCTAGGGTTCACCAAGGATCATTAGGAGAGGGAAATATGGTCAGGAGAGAGGAACAAATCCTATGGAAAAACACAAAAAACTAAGGCAGATTTATGGTGAACTTTGGGTGACCTGTAGGGTATAGATCAGGGAGAGAATGCAATGGTTGATAAGCTAACTTGTCGTGAGAAGAGATTTGTTGCAAAAGAACTGACAATCAAACAAGGAGATCAAACAAGCAAGGAAATAAAGTTCATCAAAAAAACAAAATTTTGCATCAAGCTAATCTAAATTATGATCTATGGAAAGAAGTGTTAAAAAAAATGCTATAATGAGAGAAAGCATGGAAGAAGACTTATTGCAAAGATAAAAATGAGCAGGGTGGATGAGATTTAAAGTAAAGCATTAACCTTCTAACAGACTGTAACACTATAAACCCTATTGAGAAGGAGAATCTATGTTTTTGTGGCAACAAGAGGGTCTTGGCCTCAGCTCATGGTCTTGCTGAAGCCCTGAAAATTGGGTCTACAACAAGGGGGATACCCATCGAATCTGGACCTTGAAATCAAGTCCTTTTCTATTTGGGATAATGGGCTTGATTGGGGATAATGGGACCAATTTCCCAATATGTTTGTGATGATGCTAATAAATGATGTTTTCCTTTCTAAAAGTTTCTAAATAAAATGTTTTTAATCTAAATCTAATCTATCACATGCAATTTTATTCTAATGAATATAAACATCTAATTCTAAAACTATCTCAGGATTAACTTTTCACTTATGCGATCTAAAATAGTTTCTAATAGCAAACAATAATAAGGATCGTTGAATTACTATGAGAAAAGAATTCATTAAAAGTGAATTGTTTCGTATAAGAAATTAGCTGAAACAATTGTGAGAAGCATATTGCATAATAAGTTATTAATATACTCAGCATAAAAAGAATAGTTACCATCGTACAATAGTGCCAAATGATAACTTAAACATTCAAGCTTTCATATATAAACAACTGAACATAACATATTACTTGATGCATAGGCATAAATTATTAAGAGATAAAAGTACCATTGATAATAAGTCCCACTCATGAGCTTCAACAATATAGATTTATATTCTCATCATTCAATATCTACGAAGAGTATAAAAGTGCATTTCAGTAGCAGACATTAAACACAGATATCAATAAATCTCATTCCATTCATTCATCAAAACCTCCTCAGAGGCTGCAGAAGCGCATGTTTTGAAGACATATTTTTGAAATTTTTGGACCCCTTTCTAAATGCGTGAGAGGCGTTTAAATACTACTAACTAAAGCCCAAAAATAGTTTATTACAAAAATATAAGAGGAGGTTTAAATTACCCTCCTCATCTAAGGCAAAAATAAATAAAAATAAAACCAACGTTGTATCTGAAAATTAACTATGCATATGTTCTCTTAGATTGCAAGCATTCAATATCAACTTGAGGAGTGTCGGTTAGCTAACCTTTGATTTTAGTTGTCCTGCGAAAAAAGAATCAACAACCGCTGGCACTATCTTCTCGGCGGAATTTGTAAGGAATTTCAAAGTCATACATTGGCTATGTGGTTTCACCAAGTGTTGCTAGTACGTATCCCACTTTAACTTGGTTAAATTTTTGATTGACTATGCCTTTTCTTCGGCTTTCTGTCTTTAACTTGTCTGCAGTTGCTGTGCTTTCAGGAGAAATCCTGGAGTGGCTTCCAATTTCAGATTGGCTCTGTGCCAATTTTCATTAATGCAGTTAGTGACATTTCTTGTTGTTGTCGTTGCTTCTTCGTTGTCTATTCTGCCTTTTTTATCTGTGCATCCCATTTGTTGAACAACATTTCCTTGTGAGATTCATTGATCATGAGAAACCTTGCTTTCTTTCCTTCCTCTAATTCTTGCCAATTCAAATAATCTGAAACATTCTTATCAATTAAATCATAATCAAATTGTAAATACATGACTTGACTTGTGATTTTGTCACTCATCTCGTAGTGAGAGTTCCATTGTGATATTCTTTGGCAAAGTGTCTCATGCTCTTGCAAGAGTTGATCATTCAAGGCAAGGGATTCTCTGATAAATTCTATAAGTTTGGGGTCATCTTTGTGCTTTTCTATTGTGGCCTATATTTGCTGCTCCTTTTCGGCCAAACTGCTTTGATAACCGAGTTGCATCCGTTCAAAGTCCTGTAGTATTTTTCCATTTTTTCTTCTACTTCCCTGCTAGTGCCGGCCTGCTATAACTATTGCTACAAAAATAGGATTTTATCCTCTTTATCCTTAAACAATAATTGCACTTTAGATGCTTTACCAATGGTAGCAGAATCATAAGCTACTGCAATCTGGGATAACTTAGTTAGGCTTTCTATCGGATCAGTGGGATGGTCTTGCCAAAGGACATCCAGCTGCTCTACCTCAGGTGAGACCACGATGTCTAGTTTTCATGTCTTTATCTGTCTCTTCACCACTACTTTGTGCTACGGATTATGAAACACATCTAGAGGAAGGATTTCCTCTATCTTCTGCATGATTTCAGATGATGGAGCTATGGGAATGTGCTCAGTTTCTGGAGTATTGACAAATGTTTCAATGACCATTTCTATCATTGTCAGTGCTCGATTCCTTGGCATCTCTATGTTTTTCTCCTTAGTGTTGATCAATTCATTAAATGTTCCCCACTCTTTCTCTAGCTCTATTCTTAAGGGCTTTGTTGGCTGGATGAGGGGAACAGGAACTTCCACCTATGTTGGCGACAACACTTGTTGTTCTGGATTTTCTTTAGATTGGGCAGTATCCCTGACTGATTGTTCACTTTTATTGTGATCACTCTCTGACCGTCTAGACCGTTTTGATGATTCTCTTCTATATTTAGATTTAGACTTGTTTGGCCCCAAGCTTCCACTTATATTGATGCTGGGAGTGGGTTCCCTTATTGGTTCTAAGCGCAGCTTGTGTTAAGGGAAGATTTGTCAATCTTCGTTCTCTATAGAGTTTAAACTCTTGGAATTTTGCTGGGACAAACTAGATTTGGGCCATGTGTAATATGTCTTTGAGTGTGCTCTTTTGCTGGAAGATGTCGTCGAAGAGGTCATCTTCCTTAAGGAACATCTTTATTTTAACAACCATAGTAAAATTCTTTATTACATCAAAGGGATCAAATTGTCTCCCTGGGAATTTAAACAATCGTAGACTCAACATGTTGTCTACTTCTCTGAAAGTGTGACCTATATCAAAAAATCCAAAAGCCACACATGCCACAGGGAATTGCAGCCAAATTGCCTTTTTGTTGTCTTTAGTTCTCTACTCATTCCTCCAACTCTGCAGGTTTGGTAGGCTATTTCACAGGCCATTAACTTGTCGGGAACATACAAAGGAAGTACATGAGGGAAAGAAATGCTTCCAAATACTCTGATGTAAGTGAAAAATTCTTCTTTGAACTATCTTCCAATAGGGAGAATATCAATTTCGTCCTCAGGAGAAAATCTTGGGGCATCTTTATTATACAACATTTTGTGAATGGGTAGCATAACTCCATGGCAGATTTTATAAAAATATGGGCTAAACATATAATCCCATAGTTCCTTATGGTAGACTTGAATGGGCAAGGGATTATGTACCATTCATTTCCAACTCATGAGAGGAAATCTAGAAAAAAAATAGATAGCATCCATGACCTAAACAACTAAAAAGAAAGGAGGATAAATCCTCTGAGAGGGAGTCCTTTAAGACCAATAATTCCAAATAGTGAAGGCTAAGTTATTAGAAAATATTTGAGCCCAGTCCATAATAGTGGTGTTGGTAGCCGCATCAAGCAGGGGTAGCCACTCGAATGAAAATGTAATAATATGAGGTTTTCCAAATAACCTAAATAGCATTATAGCAACGAAACAATATGGAGAAGAAAGGGAACTTGTATTGTACATACCATGTTTGTCTTTCTCTAAAGGCTCTTCCTTTGTTGACTAGCTTTCGATGCATTCCACCAAATATTCATTTTCCTTGGTGAATTTCTCTACGAATTGTTTATTATAGCTAGCCTGCGGCTTTAGTATATAATACATGCATCTTGAATTCTATGGGGTGACTGACCCAATAATCTCTTGGTTTCGCGACTTTAATTGCCTGTCTGTTATATTAGTGTCGTCTATCACCTATTTAAGCATATCTGTATAGGGAAGTATTTTAGGCCTTGTTGCTTTACGGTGCAGGAATGAGTATGAAAGCTCTGTGAGTGATAATTCAGATGACCCACGTGCATATTCCTTAACTGTAACTTCCATGTCTCTTGTGTTTTCTTCCTCTAGCAGACTATACATGCCTTCCCAAGTAGATATGCCTGCTTCTCTAGTATAGGTGGTGTTTGTGAATAAGGGGTTCATCTCTGCTTTCTGAATAACCGGAGCTTTTCTCTTCTTTCACATTACGTTCTGCACACTGCTCCGTATATTGTTCTACCTATCGCTCGTGTAAGTTCACAAGTAGAGAACTAAGACATAATGAGAAAGATAACGAATGATGGTAAGCAATAAGGTGATGGGAAAGCTCTTAATTTCAGAATCATATCAAATATATCACCCTAAGTGAAATAACTTTTCATTTATATCTAAATCCTTTCTCATAAATAACCATCAATAAGGCACTAAGTTGACATTAATGCCCACAACTCGGATATCAGATTACGAGAAACATTTAATTGAATGATGAGCCCTTTTAATCTACGATAAAGCGAATTTGCGATTTTCTTGTGCAATATTGCTAATCCTTTTTGTTAACAATCATTTGTTTCATTATGCGACTGCGAGATGCGATTTGCGAGATGATTTATGGCACATCGCGGGATCGGGATGTTTTATCTTAGATGGTGTTGTGATATATGAAATCTATGAGATGTGATGAGTCTGTATGGCACGTGATCTCACATCATCGCGTTTTGCAATTCCGAAAGTTTCTTTATATGATGTCCTCCTTTACCCTTTTGCGATGCGATGTTCATTATTAAGAGAACAATTTTATTTCAGACTTATCATAAGACTTAAGATTTTGCGTTTGTAAATGTTTTTCCTAAGTTTATGATAGTGTGTTTTATTCAAAGGGAATTATAAGTGATAGTTTTTATATTTTTTTAGAAGGGTCCCCATTTATTTAGTGTTACTACAAATACTAAATAAAAAGGGGGGTTGTTGCTGGCCACAACAATTGGTGATTCAATAGGAAGAACTAGTTATCTCTAATGATCTCTTGGATTTTCTAAAACTTCCAAAACAGAATAGTTTTCTAGAAAATCAAACTTTATTATATAAATATAAAGTTCATCATGCTCTTAGCCATTAACAATAGCTTGTTCATTCCATGCTAATTCTAATTATTTTCTTCCCAAAGTTAGTAATTGCATTTACATCAGTTACTATTTGGTCTATAAAGATAGAAACAAAGACATCTCTGTAGATCAGTTTTAAGCATGGCCATTTTTTGTAGGTAGAGCCTCTGCTACCAACAAGCGCTTATAGCCTCGACAGGGTTACCTGTTACCCAACAATGATCCTGTATCCTACTTTCAAAAGTATACAATTTTCAAAGATAAATCCACATTCACACTTATTGCTTTTATTTCTTAAAGAACAATGTCCTGGTTTGGTGGCCAAATTTTGATAGTGTCATTTACTTGATTTATAACTTTACTGAACATGCTGGCTTGTGATGAGACCCCTTGTCTTTTGATTGCAACAATCTTGAGTCATTGCCCTATTTTGGTATGCAATTGGCAATGTCAACTAGTTATAGTCTTTATGATCATGATAAGTCAGCTCTTGATGAGACCTCTTATTCTTTAAGTTTATAGTGCATAGATGGATTACTCTTTGAAATTTGCAATTCCCTAAGTGGGGAGGAAGTCATTAGTTCCTTAAGAATAGCTCTGGATGAAAATTATATATTTTTTTGAAGACAACTTTTCTACAAAGAATATTCATTTTGTTATTGATGCTTTTCATGACTGATATAAGACAAATTCCCACTAAAGGTTGTTTTTAATTGAAATTCATAGGGTTGAAACTAGTAAAATTTTCAGGCTTGTAGCACTTGCTATATCCTTCAATAATAATGGTTAATTTTTAAAATAAGTTCTATTTATACAAGTGAAAAAGAAAATTAAAAAAAAACACTAATCTTTTCTTCGTGAAATCCAAAGGTAACCATTTACAACCTATTTTATTATCAAGATAAAGCTATAAGCAATAGTTTACAACAATAGAAGAGGTCATCTTCTATGGAAAGCATTTTTTAATGATCTACCCATTAACAAGTAAAGATTCTCTTTTGCCTACTAAATTTTGCAACATGAAAGTCGATGGACTTATAATTTCAACAATTTGGAGTGGTCCAAGCCACATCCGTTGGAATTTAGAATGTTTTCCTTTTTCTTCGTGAGCCTTATCCCATTTCAATACTAAATCTCCAATTTGAAAATACTTATTAGATACCATGTTTGAATCGAAAGAGGCCTTTACTAATGCTTGATGATGAGCATGTGTAATAGTAGCCTATTCTCATTGCTCTTCTAGCTTAAGGATTTGTAGTTGTCTTAGTTGTAAAGATGAAGATGGTGTTTCTTCAATAAATTGAACTAAGGCTAAAGAAGGAATTTCTAGATGAGTTGGGAGAAATGCTTCTTTCCCATAAACTAAATTAAAGGGAGAAGTGCCAATGGAAGCCTTTTGAGTTATTCAATTTGCCCACGGAGCATACATCAAAGATTTGTGCCAATTTTTATGATTCCAATCAATAGTTCTCTTAATGATTCTGATTAGGTTTTTATTTGTTGATTCAGCCAACCGATTTCCTTGTGGGTAATACTTGGAAGAATACTTAAGCTTTAAACCTTTTAAGTGCAAATTCAATCATAGAATTGCCAAAAAATTATGATGCATTATCAAACATTAAAGCAAAAGGTAAGCCAAACCTAGTAATTATGAACTGATCTATGAAATCAATGATATGTTTATCATTATCTATCTTGAGAGAAACTACCTCTACCCATTTAGTAAAATAATATGTAGCTGTAAGGATGTACCTATGTTGTTTAGAAGAGTGAGGAACGATCTTAACTATTATACCCAATCCCCATTGCTCAAATGGTTGGTCGATATTGACTAGTTGCAATGGCAATGATGGTTTCTTTTGTCTTCCAATGATAGTTTGACAAACTTGAAATTTCCTTACATAGCTATGTGCATCTTTAAATAGTGTATGCCAATAGTATCCTGCGTACAAAATTTTATGTGCTATTTCATATCTTACATAATGTCCACCTGCTGATCCATCGTGGTGTTCCTGCAACACTTTTTCAGCTTTAGATTTCTTAAGACATTGAAGAAGAACATAATCATAATTCTTCCTAAAGAGTTACATAATTTATAAGTTGATATTTCTTGGCTTTCAATCTTAGGGCTCTTTTCTCTGTATGATTCAGATTTGAAGGAGGATATCCATTTTTTAAATAAAACATGATATCAACATATCTTGATTCAATGTCATTTAGGCTTACGTCATACAATTGTACCTCTTGATTGGGAGATGGTATTTCTGATATAAGTGATGCTCCAACCAACATTCTGCAAAATCCTTGACCTTTTACAATATTTGCTGGCATGACCTTAACATCGTATTCTTGTAGGGCAGTGATCCTATTTTCTCTCTTTTCACCCACATCTTTCTGTACCAAGAGATTTCTTACCACTGGAAATGACACTATTATCTTTGTATGGGTCTTAAGAAGAAAGGGTCTCAAGTGTTTGATCACTTTGAAAACAACATAAGCTTGTTTCTCAACATCAAAATAATTTAATTCATCCCCTTGTAGATTCGAACTAAAAGAAGGAAATTGGGGCTTCCACTTTGTCTTGATTGGCTTGCGTGAGTATTGTCGCATATGCTTTCTCTGAGGCGAATGTATACAAAATAAAAGGATTAGAAAATTTTGGAGTCACTAGGGATGGGACATTAACAATCACTTTCTTAATCAGAATGTACGCTTTATATTCTACCTGACCCCATCTAAAGATTGAATTTTTCTTGATCATTGCTTGTAATGGTGACACAATTCTTGAGGAGTCTGGGATAAATTTTTTCACAAAATTAGTTTGGAAAAGGAAGGATTGCATTGCTTTCTTATTATGCGGTAAGGATATTTCAGAAATTTCCCAAATCCTATCTAGATCAATATGGATTGCAGATTTAGATACTATAAATCCAAGAAGTTTTCCTTCACTTAATGCAAAAAAGGACTTTTTTGGATGAAGTGAAATCTCATAACTTTGACAATGTTGGAAGATTTGCTTTAAAGCCCTGAGGTGATTACTACATTTTTTAGAATATACCATTACTTCATCCAAGTAAATCACCACTAATTTGTTTACTAATCCATTAAATTCAATATCCATGGCCTTTTGAAATGTGGCACCTATGTTAATTATCCCAAAAGGCATCTTTTGATATGCATAAGTACCCCATTTGGTTTTGAATGTGGTTTTTAGCTGATCATCTGAATGGACCAAAACTTGGTTGTAGCCAGAGAAACCATCTAAAAAGGACATCAATTCTAATCCCATAACTGCTTTCAATGTTTGTTCCATAGGATGGAGGGGAAAATTATCCTTTTGGAAGGCTTCGTTAAGATTTCAAAAGTAAATACAAATTCGAATGTCTCCATTTTTCTTTCTGACTGGAACCAAATTGGAAACCCATCTAGAATGTCGAACGGGAAAAACAATGTTAGCTTTCAATAATTATTGAGTTTAGACTTAATCTGACTTTCCAGATTAGAGTGGATCTTCCTCATCTTTTGTTGGACTGGTTTTTCATCAGCTATCATCGGGATAGTATGCTGAATGATTGAAGTTTCGTAAGTCTTAAGGTCATCGTAATTCCAAGAAAAGACATTTTTATACTGTTTCAAGAGTCAAACAAAGGCTAAATTTTTTTCCTGGGACTAGACCAAGACCTAAATTGATATTTTGTGGCTTAGTATTCATTCCTAGATTCACTAATTCATAGTTCAAAGTTGAACTTTGAAGTTTTGAATTGGTAGACCTTTTGAATCTGTCTTTTAAGTCATATAGGTCATCCAACTTGACTACATATTTTTGGTGGTCTCTTGTTGTAACTACTTATCATATTTGTCCTCATTAATCATCTCATTAGTGTAAGATTCTTTTGATGTCAGGAAAATTACAATATCAGGATCATCGTTAAAAACTCTCGAGTTGGTAACATTATCAGGGATGGAGGACCTAAACATCAATTCAATTGAGAATCTGTCTAGGCTATTGTCTTCTGAGGGAATGAGCTTAGAATCTACATTAGCTAGGAGGTAAGCATTAGCATTTTGGAGCCTGGGAATCTATGAAATATTGAATGCTATAAAATGTTCATTCAAGTCTTGTACTAAAGATTGATAATTCTTTAATTGACCTGATAGACAATGTATACTATTTTCGTACCTATTTAATAACAATTTCAGAATCTCCAAAGACTTGTAGATACTTGATGTCTAGTCTGACCGCTTTGTACAACCCTTGCACTAAAGCTTCCTATTCTACTGTGTTTTTTGTGCAATCAAAGCATGGTTTTATTCCCTTTTGGACTAACTAATACACATCCTGCTCCTGCTCCATCGTTAGACTTAGAACCATCAAAAAATAATTTCCAAAACAAAGAGTTATTTACAGGACTATATACAAAATTAACGCATTTAGAACTTTCTATTTGAGAAAAGTTTTCTACTTGAGACAAAAAAGAATGTTCTAAATAAGGCGAAGTATGAGCATTAAAATTTGCTAAGAAAGAGTCAACAGAATAGTTGCCAATTATATTGTTGTTGTATGTTGTAGGTTCATTTTCTCCTTCTAGTTTTGTCACTACGTATTTTTGATGTTTTTCTCGCTCAACCTTTATCTGATTTGGTTTACCATTGTAAGGGACCCACATTTGTGACCAGTCGGTCGCAAGGTATCCATGAAGCTTTTTAGACCAATCCTTGCTAAGAATTAAACAATAAAATTCAAGAATGTCAACGACTAAAATATCAATGACTTGACATACCTTTAGATTCGATGAGAGTCTTAGGGTCACTTTATTTAGTTCACCAATTACTTCAACCTGTGATCGGTCTAGCTGAAATATGCAGAATGTAGATTTTTGAGGTTAGACATTTAACTTTGCACAAATTGTTTTAGGCAAAATATTAGATGAAGCACCTGAATCTACCAAACAATTATGCAAATTTTTATTGAAAATTTTGTAAGTAAGGAGGAATGGAGGAGTATGGGATTTTGACCTACCTCCAATTAAAGAAATATAATTTGGGTCAAATTTATTTGCCATACTAGTTGGAAGTCTTCCCATTTAATGAGAAGCTTGTGAGATTACAGAGGCAGGAAGAGGTGCAACAGGTACTGCATGTAACTCTTTTAAAAGTAATTTCTGTTGTTGTTTTAATTTGCTCAGTTCATGAAAAGTAATGTTGTCCCTAGTCTTTGTCATGTCTTCAATGATATTATACTCCATCTCTTCAGAAACTATCAATGCTTTAGTTGGAGTTGGTGAATCGGATTGGATTGGGCTTATCTAAGTCGCTTTTGATGATGATTTCTTACCTACGACTTTATCCTTGTAAACTGAGCCTGCGGTCTTCTATTTAGAACTAGGCTGTGGAGGATCAAGTTGATTTCTACTTTTGGTACTGATTGGTGATGATTCTTGATCCTCTTCGTATAGAAGAATGAACTCCCACATTCCCTGTAGTTCTGCAACCTCATCTTTATCAATAAGTTCTTCATTGGAAACTTCCTCTTCTTCACCTTTAGATTCTACGTTTGTTATAGCATTGGGAGGCTTTGGATCAGTTGAAGGGTTTTTTCCTATAAGGCTTGTAGAGTTTCTTATAAGAAGTGTCTACTACTTGTCTTTTAATGTCAACCATTTTGTTAGACATGGTTTTTAAAACTTTCTGCAACCCTTCTAAATCAAATGGGTCCTTTAATTGCTTTTTCTTAGGATCATCTTTAAAAGTAACCTTCTTAGATTTTCTTTCACGAACAACGTTTTTTCTTTTCTAAAGTTAAAATGCACTTTCCTACCACTATCACTTCCTTCATGTTTTCGGCCAATGTTGTCTTGGCAACCCTATCAATAAACATTGCTATGTTTGATGGTAAAGTAGATATGTACCATTCACTTTGAACTTCTTCAGTAGGCTTGGAAGCAGTAGGGATTTTATTCTAAAGTTTTTTGAAACGTGAGTTAAAATCTTTGATAAGTTCTCTCAATTCAGTCTTAAGATTCGATAGATCATTGATCAATGTTGTTGTAGACTTGTCATCTCCAAACTTTGTCAATAATTTCTCTTGAAATATGTCCCAACTAGTAATGGATCCTGATGGTAATGAAAAATACCAGGACCTAGTTGCTGCTTGTAAAGTATAAGGAAAAAGTCTAACAACAACATCTCCATTTGTAACTAAATTTAAGTTTATGGATAACATAAAGTTATTTATGTATTCTTCTGCTAGCATGCCTGCTTCAGGGTTAAACTTGGGTAGCCATTTACTCTCATAATGGTTTTTAGATTTACATTTACTAGGCATTAACAGTTCGGACCCTCCTAGTGCCAAATATGTTGAAGCCCCAAAAATTGGGTCTATAGCACTGGGGGTACTCACCTGGTCTGGACCTTGAAAGCAGCTCCTTTTCCATTTGGGATAGTGGATCCTACTGGGATAATGGGACCAGTTTCCCAATTTGTTTGTGATGATGCTAAGAAATGATGTTTTCCTTTCTAAAAGTTTCTAAATAAAATGCTTTTAATCTAAATCTAATCTATCACATGAAATTTTATTCTAATTAATGTAAACATATAATTCTAAAACTATCTCAGGATTAACTCTTCACTTATGCAATCCAAAATAGTTTCTAACAACAATAAATAATAAAGATCATTCAATTGCTATGAGAAAAGAATTCATTAAAAGTGAATTGTTTTGTATAAGAAATTAGATGAAACAATTGTGAGAAGCATATCGCATAATAAGTTATTAATATACTCAGCATAAACATAATAGTTACCACTGTACAATAGTGCCAAATGATCACTTAAACATTCAAGCTTTCATATATAAACAACTGAACACAACATATTACTTCATGCATAAGTAGAAATCATTAAGAGATAAAAGTACCATTGATAATAAGTCTTACTCATGAGCTTCATCAATATAGATTTATATTCTCATAATTCAATATCTACTAAGAGTACAAAAGTGAATTTTAGTAGCAGACATTAAACATAGATCTCAATAAATCTCATTCCATTCATTCATCGAAACCTCCTTGAAGGGTGCAAAAGTGCATGTTCTGAAGAAATGTTTTTGAAAAATTTCTTGACCCCTCTTTAAATGCATGAGAGGGGTTTAAATAATACCAACTAAAGACTAAAAATAGTTTGTTACAAAAATATAGGAGGAGGTTTAAATGACCATCCTCATCTAAGGCAAAAACAACTCAAAATAAAACTAGAACTGTATCTGAAAATTAACTATGCATCTATTCTCTTAGATCGCAAGCATTCAACATTGTCTTGAGGAGTGTGGGTTGGCCGACCTCCGATTTTAGGTGTCCTACGAAAACAGAATCAGCAAGCATTGGCGTTATCTTCTCAGTGGAATTTGTAAGGCATTTCAGATTCATACACTGACTATCTGGTTTCACCAAGTGTTGCCAGTAAGTATCCCAATTTAACTTGGCTAACTTTTTGATTGACTCTGCCTTTTCTTCATCTTTTTGTCTCAAAATTGTCTGCAGTTGTTGTGCTTTCGGAAGAAATCCTGGAGTGGTTTCCGATATCAGGTTGGCTCTGTGTAGATTTTCATTAACGCAGTCAATGACATTGCTTGTTGTTGTCGCTACTTCTTCCACTGCTTTTTCTACTTTTTTGATCTATGCATCCCATTTGTTGAACAACATTTCTTTGTGAGATTTATTGATCTTGAGAAACCCTAATTTCTTGCCTTCCTCTGATTCTTGCTAATTCTAATAATCTGAAACTTACTTATCAATTAAATCATAATCCAATAAAAATCCATGACTTGACTTGTGATTTTGTCGTTCATCTAGCAGTGAGAGTTCCATTGGGATATTCTTTGGCAATGTGTCTCCTGCTCTTGCAAGTGTTCATCATTGAAGGCAAGGGGTTCTGTGATAAATTTTGTAACTTTGGGGTCATATTTGTGCTTTTCTTTTGTGGCCTATAATTGTTGATCTTTTTTGGCCAGAATGCTTTGGTAACCCAGCTGCATCTGTTGAAATTCCTGTTGTAATTTTTCCAATTTTTCTTCTGCCTTTTGGCTAGCGCTGGCTTCCTGTAACTGTTGCTGCAAAAATAGTATTTTATCCTCTTTATCCTTAAACAATAGCTTTACTTTGGATGCTCTATCAATAGTAGGGTTTTTTATCGAATCAGTGGTAGGGTTTAGTTTTTGTTTCCTTCTCTTTCTCCTGACAACTGCTTTGTGTTGTGGACTGTAAAACACATCTACAGGATGGATTTCCTCTATATTTAGCATGATTTCAGATGATATAGTTATGCGAATGTGCTCATTTTCTGTAGTATTAAGAACTATTTCAATGACCATTTTTGTCATTGTTTATGCTGGATTCTTTGGTGTATCTATGTTTTGCTCCTCGATGTTGATCAATTCATTAAATGTTTCCTACACTTTCTCCAACTATATTCTTAATGTCTTTTTTGGCTGGATGATGGGAGAAGGAACTTCCACCTATGTTGGCGACAACACTTGTTGTTCTGGATTTTCTTTAGATTGGGCAGTATCCCTAACTGATTCTTCACTTTTATTGTGATCGCTCTCTTACTGTGTAGACTGTTCTAGTGATTCTCTTCTAGATTTCGATTTAGACTTGTCTGGCCCCGAGCTTCCACTTATACTGATGCTGGGAGTGGGTTCCCTTATTGGTTCTAAGTGCAGCTTGTCCAAGGGAAGCTTTTTTAATCTTCATTCTCTATAGGGTTTAAACTCTTGGGATTTTGCTGGGCCAAATTGGATTTGGGCCATGTGTAAGATGTCTCTGAGTGTGCTCTTCTGCTAGAAGATGTCATCAAAGAGATCATATTCCTTAGTGAACAACTTTATTTTAACATCCATAGTAAAATTATTTATTACATCAAAGGGATCAAATTGTATCCCTAGGAATTTAAACAATCATAGACTCAACATGTTGTCTACTTCTCTAAAAGCGTGACCTAGATCAAACAATGCAAAAGCCCCACATGCCAGATGGAACTGTGGCCATATTGCCTTTTTCTTTTCTTTTAGTTCTTTGCACACTCCTTTAACCCTGCAGGTTTGGTAGGCTATTTCACAGGGAATTAACTTGTCAGGAGCATACAAGGGAAGTAGATGAGGGGAAGAAATGCTTCTGAATACTCTGATGTAAGTGAAAAATTCTTCTCTGAACCATCTTTCGACAAGGAGAATATCAATTTCAACCTCAGGAGAAAATCTTGGGGCATCATTATTGTACAACACTTTGTGAATGGGTAGCATAACTCCATGGCAGATTTTCTAAAAATATCGTGTAATATTAGAATCCCACAGGTCCTTATGGTAGACTTGAAAGGGTAAGAGATTTTGTACTATCCATTTCCAACACATGAGAGGAAAACTAGAAACAAAACGGATAGCATCCATGACATAAGCGGCTAAAAAGAAAGGAGGATAAATCCTCTGAGAGGGAGTACTTTTAGAACGATAATTCCAAATAGTGGAGACTAAGTTATCAGACAATATCTGAGCCCAGTCCACAATAGTGGTGTTGGTAGCCGCATCAAGTAGGGATAGCCACTGGGATGAAAATTTATTTATATCAGGTTTTCCAAATAACCTACATAGCATTGCAAGAGTGAAACAATATAGAGAGGAGAGGGAATCAGTAATGTACATACATTGTTTGTCTTTCCTTAAAGGCTCTTCCTTTGCTAACCATCTTTTAGTTCATTCCACCAAATCTTGATTTTCCTTAGTGAATTTCTCCATGATCTGTTTGTTATAGCTAGCCTGTGGCTCTCATAAATGATACATGCATCTTAAATTTTGTCGGGTAAATGACCCAATAATCTCGTAGTTTCACGACTTGAATTGCCTATCTGTTATATCAACATTGTCTATCACCCATTTAACCATATATGTATAGGGAAGTATTTTAGGCCTTGCTATTATACGGTGCAAGAATGAGCATGCAAGCTCTGCGAGTGATGCTTCGGATGACTCACGTGCATCTGTCGTAACTGTAACCTCCATGACTCTTGAGTTTTCTTCCTCTAGCAAACTATACATGCCTTCCCAAGTAGATATGCCTGCTTCTCTAATACAAGTGGTGTCTATGAATAAGGCCGTCATCTCTATTTTCGCAGTAACTAGAGCTTTTCCCTTCTTTCCCATTATATTCTACACACTGCTCTGTATATTGTTCTGCATACTTCTCCTGTAAGTTCATAAATAGAGAAATAAGACATAATGAGAAAGATAACGAATGATGGTAAGTAATAAGGTAACAAGAAAGCTCTTAATTTCAAAATCATATCAAATATATCACCCTAAGTGAAATAAATTTTCGCTCAGATCTAAATCCTTTCTCATAAATAACCATCAATAAAGCTCTAAGTTGACATTAATGCCCGTAACTTGGATATCAGATTATGAGAAACATTTCATTGAATGATGATCTCTTTTGATATGCAATAAAGCGATTTTGCGATTTGCTTGCATAATATCGCAAATCGCAATATCGCTAATCCTTTTGGGTAACAATCATTTGTTTCATTATGCGACTGTGAGATGTGATTTGCAAGATTATTTATCGCATATTACGGCATTGGGATGTTTTATCTTAGGTGGTGCTATGATATATGAAATCTACAAGATGCAATGAGTTTGTATGGCACGTGATTTCGCATCATCGCGCTTTCGCAATTCCGATTTTTTTTTTATATCATGTCCTCATTTACCCTTCTGTGATGGGATGTTCATTATTAAGAGAATGATTTTATTTGAGACTTATCATAATACTTAAGATTTTTCATTTTCGGATTTTTTTCCTAAGTTTATGATAGTGTGTTTTATTCAAAGGGAATTATAAGTGCAAGTTTTTTTATTTTTTTAGAAGGGTCCCCATTTATTTAGTGTTACTACAAATACTAAATAAGAAGGGGGGTTGTTGCTAGCCACAACAGGTCCCAAGGGACAAAAGGAAGCCAAGGCACTATTGCTGGCCTTTTGTATCTTTTGTCTACCACTATTAAACCTTCTATAGAAAAGAAAAATGGAAACAACCTTCTAAATCACCAAAACCAACCTACTCTTAACCAAGACAGAAATTCATCTAACAACAACTAATTCATAAACTGAAACAAAGCATATAAATACAAACAAGAGGAGCTTGTCTACTTGGATTGGGCCCTGACCCAAGAGCTTCAACCCTTTGAGGTAACTAAGTTCTAGCTCAAAAAAGATCTCATCTTTATTATCAAAATAATAATAGGAGTACATGGAACTCTCAACAAACGTAAGCTTGAAGTTAAGCAGAGCAAAGTTGCAACAAAAATTTGACCAACTTCCTAATGAGGCCCTAGGCCTCTCTACTTATACAAATGAAGCTCCCAACGTCTTCCTTAAAATCAGGGAGGCTTGGCTTCCAAAACTCGAGATAAACATAAGTTATCCTCCACTTGCTTGGTTGCCTCCTAGTGCATTGATTTGGTTGTTTGTGCTTCGAGTTGCATGAACGAGAATTTTAAGTGGGAAGAAATAAATGAGGGGGATTCCCTCCTAGAAATCCTCTCCTTCGTCCACTTTGAATTGTTCCTGCCAAGTTTCCATTGAATCTTTGACTTTGTCTTCAAAATTCAACAAAAATATGCATTAAGCACATATTAGACCTCATGGCATCACAACTAACCCAACTCACTCCATAAGCATAAATATAATCAAGAAACATGTAATAAGCTAAGATAATTGTTGATTTAACTATGTTAGGAAGCAAAATGAGCCCATATAATTACCCATTTATGGGGCTCATCACCTCCTAGTTGCACAATCTAGCCAGCCATGTTTGACTTAATCATCAGGGAGCAATAGAGAGGAGGGTATGATAGTAAGGGAAAAGAAATATTCAGTGGAAATAAAGAGAGATAAGTTAGAGTTTCCATAGGCATTAAGATATATCAATCAGTCAGGTAGGGATATCATCGCAATAAGTATTCTATGGCAGGTATCAATCAATATCAAGATGAAGGTTGTAAAGCATGGTTGGAAATGGCTTCAAACATTTGCCAAAAAATCTTGTAACATTTTTTTATATGGGATTGTTCGCTATAACAACTACAAGCCACCTGCATTACAACTTCCAAACTCATTAGTGGGTCTATGAGTTGAAATCCTCTTTCAAAAACTAAGTGTCATTTACTCTGAGTTTTCAACATGTTGGAAAACTAAAATATGGGTTGCTATCTTTCAAACTGTGCCATGCAGATCTATATGCAAAATATCATAATGGAATTAAGCCCATTTCACCAATAAAAAAAATTCATAATGCAAGTAGGTTCTAGTTCTTTGACTTGTTTATCTTGTATGGGCACTGGATCAATTTATCTGATTAGAGATGGACCTTTGCTCATTGCATAGCCTAGTTCATCATATCATCATACAAACAATCTAATGATGACAAGTCTTGCATTTCAACTAGAGGAATATTATTCTTTTGAGAAATATGAATGTATTTGTCGACTCTATCCATTTCTACCTGAGATGGGATCTTAGATTTGAGATATACTCCCTGTTGGCTCCCTTATCTTGGAAGAAGCTTTTCATTAGCATATGGCCAGTTGATCCCAAGTTATGAGAAACGATCTTTGGTGATCCCCTTAAGAACGTATTCAGAAATTGGCCTCCATGAATTTGAAAGAAGAAAGAATGCTAACTTCCTCTATGGCCCATTTCATTCCCTGTCAGACCTCAAGGAAATCAGATGGTGCAATAGAATCTGAAATAGACCTATCACATGGAAGGAATGCAATTGAGAAACAACTAAGAATAATAGAAAGTGATAGGTGTGACCCTTCTTATAGAATATCTCAGATTTCTTTCATCTCAAATTGCTTTGAGTGTCTTGTGTGAGAATGCATCCATCACTGAATAGTGAAAAATATATTGATTTATAAGATCTAGTTGTTGTGACAGCAAGTTGTGGGAAGGTAGATTCCCATCATTAGGAAGTGAAAAGTGGATCTAGATGCAAATCATTCAGTTTACAAAGCAATATGATGAACCCAGTTGATTAAGTTGATTGAGTCGAGCCTTCATTGTGTTTAGCGAAAGGATAACTACCTCGCTCTTATTCCTTCAAAGCTATAATTTTAGCCTCTACAACTTGTGCCTTTACTGCCTTCATGGTATTTTGGATATGGATTTAGGCGAGGGTACCAGCTCAATAATAACAGATGATTATCAAACCTCAAGGCAATCAAATGGTGTAATAGAATCCCAAAATTGATCTATCATATCTCCCAACAATAGGGAAGCCTATAAGCAAGATAGAGATTATAGTGAGTAGGGGAAAGCTCAACCTAGCAGTGATAATTTAAGAAATAAAAGGTGCTTACCCAAACTAGAGATTATTATAAACAAAAATTATAGTTCCCCACAAATATCTAGGATACCTTTAGTCAGTTCAACTTCCTTCTATGATAGTTGCTTCCACTACGAGAGCTAGTTCCTCTATAAACTTCTCTTAATGCTGAAGTTGTGGATGCTTTTAGGAAGGTAGGTTGGCTTGATTTTTTTGATAAGTTGGAAGGATATGATGATGCAGTAGCACTAGAATTTTACTAGAATTCTTAACATGCCCGAGAGCAAGACTCTAAAAACCATGAATTCTACACACCTTCCAGGGGATTTAGGATCTTTGTAAATGAAGAATTTCTCAATGAAGTTAATGGAATTCCTAGGGGGAAGCCTTGGGATAAAGATGATAGAGTACTCAACCTTAGAGTTAAAACTAAGTTTTTTAGATCCTATAACAAGTATGAAGAAAACAGAAATGGGATTAAAAGGGCGTCTCTTCCATATGAATGGGGAAAGATAGCATATCATTTCATTACATATTGAACCTATGAGGGAATAACAAGCATTGTATATGATTACTATTTTTGAATTTTGCATAAAATTCAAAACTTGAGCTATGAAAAATAACAACAAAGGATAAGTGTCTCTTGTTTCCTACTACATTCCTAGTAATAAATGTGTGTTATAATTCAAAAGGGGAAATTGGATGTTGTAGCACATCACTACCTAGTTAAGTTGATCATTTGTCATGAGTTACAGAAAACCTTCCTCATCTATCATGGGACCAATTTGTATCTTTAGGGATAGGGCATTATAAAATCTAAGAAACAAAACACTCCATAACACCTCATCCAGTTAGAGTAGAGGGTCATATAAGTGGGAAGAATTCTGGTCAAAAAGAGTCGAAAAGGACAATGGTAGCAGTTTCAGATGAATAAATTGATGATACATTAATCCATCTATCCACCCCAGGCTTTACACCCCCAAGATCCAAGAATCCTAGGGCTTCAGTTTTGGTAGTACAAGCACTCAGGAAAGGAAAAACCATTTTTCAAGCAACACAGAAAATGTCAATCTAATGACCAAACAAGTTCACTTCATACCTTACCTATCCATAAATTCAAATCGAACATTAGATTGAAGTATGGTAAGAAAACAACAAATCATATTAATTACACCATGTTAAATAAGGACCACATCCAAATGTAAATTAAAAAAGAAAGTGAAATTTGGGCAATTGTGGAACAAACTAGCTTGAAAATTGGCGATGTGAAAATAAAATGACAAAACACAACTAGAATCTGAAATATTTGAACTATTATTTATTGGGGGTGAAAAATGAAGTGCTTAATTGTATTATGAACATAAAGTATGATAAAATTTGAGTACCAACTCATATCAAGTGCAAAATCTTGTGCTTAATTGCACTATGAACAAAAAGTATGATAATAACTCAATACGAAATCATATCAATGAGACCATGTTAGATAAGGACCACTTCTAGATGTAGATTAAGGAAGAAAGTGAAATAGGATCAATTCTGGAACTAGCTACCTTGAAAGTTGACCAAACTAAAAATAGAATGATGGTATAGGATTCGAAATTGAAGAATTTCAGATATTTCTTGTTTGGAGTGTAAAGTTCTATGCTTAGTTACACTATGAATAGAAACCGAGCAAAGAGTTCCCTTTTGTACAAGATATGTTGCTCTATCTCTAGTTGTAGACTTTGTATAGAAATTTCAGTTCTATTTCAGCTTGGTCTCTGAAGTGACAATAGACACACTATATTTTCCATAAGTATCAAGTGCCATAACTAACACAATCTTATCTATTGGGCTTGTTTACATAGGACTGTTGCGGTGGCTTAAAGCCTTCTTCCGCACATAATAGGGGGCTTACTGGTACATACTAGTCATACTTGTCAACAAAGCTAGTACAAAAGTCTCAGTGAGTAGGCCTTAGGGATCCAACTTGAAATCTAAAGTTTATTAAGACAGTTTGGTGATAGATGATTTCATATTGAATCTAACTCCAAGGATACAAAGAGTTATTTCTATCTAAAACTCCTAAAGAATGGTACTAAGGCTTTGATCTAAGGTGAGAAAGAAAGTGCCTAAAAGGTAGTCGAGAGGGCTATACTTATCATTAGCTAGTCTTGTGTAGTTTATATGACCTACTTTATGAAATATGTAGGGTTGTCTTTAAGGATTTCACTCTTTAGGCTTAAGATGGTCTTCACACTAGGAGAAAAGTAATGACAAATCTTTCCAACCTAAAAGTGCATAAATTTTGAGTAAATGAATGAAATTGTGATTACAATACAATATCTAGTTGTTCTTTATATATAGCATATAGTCAAAACTCGGATCAAAGTGGACTAAGAAAATCTCGAGTTTCTCTGCTGGATCAAGAAGACTCAAAAGTGTTGTCCATATCCAGCAGGATTCAAATAGTAAAGAAAAATTGATTTGTGATTTTTCCATAAAATTAGGGAAAGATCTTAGGAACTATCAATAATAAGGTAAATTGAGTACAGAAAGGAGTCCTACCAAGATGGAAATTGGCTTAAAGGTGGCATCTAGGGATGGTAAATTGACTAGTGATAAGGTGAAATATCTGGATGATGATAGAGTGCATGCTTGGCCTTCAATAAGAAGTGGTAATTGAAGTAACAAAAGGTGTCATGGGTATAGTAGATCCAACTAAATATCCAGGATACATGTGAGTGGTAGATTGAAGAATTGAAGATCCAGGAAATTACTTTTCTAGTAGTAGTTATGTCAATTCAGTTCATTATTTTCACATGGATCAAAATGCATGGAATTCAATATAGTCTCTTTAAGAGTTGCTTCTCTAGAATATGTCATATAGAGGAAGATATCTATTTCTAAATACTTCCCTTGTGAAGGAGGAAAGACATCTCTAATTAAGATTACGTTAAAAATGAAGAATCACAGATCACAGGTACAATGGAACTGAAATAACCACTAGAATTATTGATAAAGGAAATTAAGAAGAACTTGTGGAGACATTTGAAAAAAATGAGTATAAACACAAATATATGGTGCTTAGTTTTTCGCGTAATAATGCTCTACATTATTTTGGTTGATACAAAAGTCACAAAACAAGGTGTTGACACTGCTTCCACATCATGGTGGTGCTTGAAAGGCATGCTGTCATGAGACTTGGAATTTTTAGGAGAGGGGGAGGGCACTCCATTCAATCAAGAGATGGGAAAGATACCAAAAAAGAAGCATAAAATTGCAAAGGAAGATATTTAAAAGAAAAACAAAAAATCTCTACCCTTAAAGCTTTGGGGTTCTATCATCCCCTCTTGAACATATGGTTTTAACAAATAACGCTACAACTGAGAATTTCCCCTTGATCCCCACAGAAAGGAGAGGTACCAGGCACAAGGGATTTTGGATATCTTCCTTGTAAAAGAATTTAGTTAGGTCAATCAATCTTAAATTCAATAAACAATTTTTTTCATATGTTCGAATGTATGAATGTATGAGAATGTTAAAATATAAAAATAATAAAGTGAATTAAATTAAACTGAAAAGCTTTGTTTCCACGCCAAGAGCATGCTTCCTAGGTGTCAGAGGTATGGATTTACAAGTTCTAATGTGTTTTTGTGTGGAAACACCTTCTTCCATCTATAGTTACTAAATTCTGAATTATCTTAGACTTCACAACAGGCATAATGTTGAGAAGAGTAATAGTTTAGACTGCATCCAAATATAATGCAGCTTCCTTCGCATCCTTCTTGACCTAAGCATATGAGATGCATGAAGAGGTAAGCTTGTTGAACCCTCTGTTAAGGAATAGAAGCTCTAGGCCAAGCTTCAAGCTATGTGTTTTCTAGACAGGCAAATGGTTGCCCCTTTTCAATTCAAGGGCTTGACCATTCCCACCAGTCAAAAGCTGGAGCACTCTGAATATCAAGGGCTTTAGCATAGTCAAATGACTAGAACTTCATGTTGATTACCATCTTCTTCCTTTCGTGGTGTGGTCAAGTGGCTTTGCGCCTTGTCTTTGAGGAAATTTCCTTCAATCAAGACTGCCCATTGTTATCCTTCCTAGGTATATCTGAGAAGAGTAAGTTCTTCACCCATTCATTCTTCCTCATCCCATTGATCTTAATGCACTAATGTGTTTTATTGGACGAATATCTAACAATGTAGGAACATCTTGTTATAACTACTGATTCTTTCACAGGATAAAAAAAAGTAGCCTCCACAAGATTCAAAAGGAAATGAGCAGAGGAGAGCAAACTAGGACTCCTAGATGATGTGACCAAACTAGGAATCTGTTGTGGCCAGCAACAACCCCCCTTCTTATTTAGTTTTATCACTAATACTAAATAAGTGAGGACCCTTATAAACAACTAAAAAATTGATTAGTGCTTGTATTTTCTTTTTCAATAAAACTTACTATCATAAACTTAGGAGAATACCCTCAAACAATCTAAAAAGCTTCAGTTTTATGATAAGTTAGGATAGGATAAGATCATTCCTTAAAAAATATATCGCATCATAAAAAGGGTCATGGATAGCTTCCTAGAAGCAGAATTCTAAAATTGCAATATCGCGATGCAAAAACTACACACTAAAAACATTCATCGCATCACGTGTTTCAAACAATATTTACGCTAAAATACCTCAAACCGTCGATATGCGATGGCGCATATCACAAATTGCATTTCGTAGAAAACACATTAACGAATGATTGACATACGCTACGGTATTGCGATATTGCGATTTCGCGATATTGCGATTCCACGATATTGCGATCTGCGATACTGCAATCTGCGAAATTGTGAAGTAAATTGCAAATCACCTCTTCGCAAATATTTAGAGCTCATTTCTTGGAAAAGGTATTTCCATAAACCGAAACCAGGTCATGTGCGTTAATGCTAATCAATGAGTTTGTTGGAAATCATTAATGAAATATGGTTTTGTTCTAATCGAAGATCCATTTCATGTAAGGTGGTATAGTTTATATGTCTTCGGAATTTAAAGCTTTCTCGTCACCTTTTTCTTATCATTATTCTCACCCCATTTTTAAATTGCTGGAACGAAGAGAAGAGAACTACACAAAGCAGTGTTCAAGATATTATGGGAAAAAAGGGCAAAGCTCCAAGTTCTGAAGACAAAGATATGGCGCCCTTGTATACAAACACCGCCTGTAACAAAGATGCTAGTATTACTACTTGGAAAGGCTTGTACAATCTACTTGAGGAAGAAAATCCCAAAATGATGGAGGTTACAGCTACTGCAAGCTCACATGGGTCTTCTGAGGCGTTTATTATAGAGCTAGCTTGCTCGTTCTTGCACCAGATAGCGGCGAGGGCCAAAATTATTCCATACACAGACATGGTTAAATGGGTACTAGATAGCGCTGACATCACAAACAAACAATTTAAGACTCAGGGTTGAGAACTCACGAAGTCGTTATTTCCACAAAATTCAAGCTTTATATCCTCTAACAAAAAGAATGTGAGAGGCAAAAATCGCACCAAGGAAGCCTGGGTCAAGAAACAGAGGCAGTTTCCAATGCGCGATTAGCGTCTCGCTGGGTAAAACCCCTTGAAAAGGAAAGCCTATAATTGCTCAGTCAGCTTAAAGTCTGGAAGTTCGTAGAAAAAAGTGCTAAAGGAAAAATGAAAAACTCAAACTCTAAACCTAACGGTATTTATTAGAGATATCTTCAAAGTAGTATGTAAAAAGTACATCATCTATAGATAGGCTGGAGACAGAAGGCTCAAGAAAAGGAAAAATCAATCAAAAGATTAACTAAGTTGAATTGGGATTCTTACTGGGCGTATTTGGTAAAACCACACAACCAGTGCATGAATCTCAAATGTATCATCAATTATGTCGAGAAGATGGTGCGAGCTCTTGCCGATTTTGTTTTTGTAGGACAGTTAAAGTTGGAAGTCGGCCAACCGACTCTCCTCAAACAAATGTTGAATGCTTGCGATTTCAAGGAACAGATACACAAATAGTTAGTTGTTAGTTTTAGTTTTAGATTAAGTGTTAGTGTTAATTTTGCATTATTTTTTCCTGAAATGAGGACGGTCATTTAAACCTTATCCTACATTTTTGTAGTAAATTATTTTTAGATTTAGTTATTAGTATTTAAACCCTTCTCATGCATTTAAAGAAGGGTCCTGATATTTGTCAAAAACTTTTCTTCATAACATGCACTTTTGCACCCTCCAAGGAGGTTTTGATGAATCAATGGAATAGGATTTATTGATATCTGCATTTAATATATACTACTTATGTTGCACTTTTGTACTCTTAGTGGATGTTGGATTAAGAAGAGATAAATCATTATTTCTGGAAGCTCATGAGTAGAACTAGTTATAAATGGTACTTTTATCTCTTAACTATTTCTGCCTTTGTGTTAAAGTGGTATTCATGTTCAGTTGTTTATGTATTGATGCGTGAATGCTTGAGTTATCATTTGGCACTTCTGTACGGTGATAGCTATTTATTTATGCTTAATATATGAGTAACTTTTTATGCAATATGTTTTTCACAACTGTTTCGTCTAAATTTTTATACGAAGTGGTTTATCTTCAATGAATTCTTTTCTGATAACAATTGAGTGATATTTATTACCAATTGTTATTTGAAATCATTTTAGATTGCATAACAGAAATATTACATCCAAAGTTAGTTTAGAATGAGATATTTTTGTTTATTAGAATACAATTGCATGTCATTAGATTAGATTTAGAATAAAAGAATTTTACTTAGGAAATTTTAGAAAGGAAATATCAATTCTCTACAGATACACACATATATTGGGAAACTGGTCCCATATCCCCAGTCGGACCCACTATCCCCAGTCGGACCCACTATAACAAATAGAAAAGGAGTTGTTAACCAAGGTCTGGACCAGGTGGGTATCCCCGTTGTTATAGACCCGATTTTTGGGGCTTCAACATATTTCACGCTAGAAGGAGGACCCCGAACTATGAACGGTAAGTAAGTGTAAATATAAATACCATTCTAGGAGTAAATCACCCTCGCCATCTCCCCCGACTTCTCCATTGCACTTGGAATCTTTAAACCTAGAACAAGAAGTCGAAAGAATAACAGCTGCTGCCACAAACCCTAACATTTCAGAGGAATCTACTATTGAACCTCCTGAAGTTGAACCTTTGATCCATAACTTTAGTGATTCTCTATATCACCTCAAAGATCTGATAAATCTCAAGGCAGTGTCACTTTGCAATATAACCCTGCTCATCCTCTCACTAGATTAAAGAGTGAAAAGTTTGGTGTTCAGCCAACCAAGTTACCTCTACCTACAAGGAAGAGAGCAAGTAAATCACCAAAAGGGTCTGATAGTGAGACTCTTTCGTCATCATCATCTATCTCAACCTTTACACCGCCAAGTCAACCATCCACCCCTCCACTTCAGATTATTGTCCACCAATCCACTGGAACTTCCACATCTCCTTCTCAATCATCTGGAATCGTAATATCCTCATCTTCCCAACCACAGGGATTATCTTCTGTGCTTTCCTCTGTTAGTAGTTCAGTGATGTCCCAATCTCCATGGGATAGCCTAAGGGCAGTCTTAATGCCTACACCCTTCAGTCAGATACCAGCCCATCCTATAAAATGACTTCCTAAGCTTAATCCTGAATTAGGCATGCTACCAGAAGAACATATAAATAAATATATGTTATCCATAAATCTCAATGGAGTTACTAATGAAGACACTATCATTTGAATTTTTCCTTATACTCTGCAAGGAGTAGCTAGATCATGGTATTTCTCATTACTGTCTGGATCTATCACTAGTTGGGATATCTTCCAAGAAAAATTCTTGACTAAGTTCAGTGATGACAGGTCTGTGGTGACATTGAACAACGACCTGTCTAACCTTAGGGCTAAGCCAAAAGAACTTATCAAATATTTTAATTCATGTTCTAATAAACTGTTAAATAAAATTCCTATTACTTCCAAGCCTAGCAAAGAAGTGCAAAGTGAATGGTACATCTCTGCTTTACCATCAAACATAGAAATCTTTGTTGATAAGGCTAACAAAACAACTTTAGCTGACAATATGAAGGAAGCAATAGCAGTAGAGAAACGTATCATAGCCTTAGAAAAGAAAAATGCTTTAGATGAATGAAAATTTAAGAAGGTTACTTTTAAGGAAGACCCCAAGAAAAAACGATCGAAATATCCATTTGATTTAGAAGGATTGCAGAAAGTTTTGAAAACCATTTCTAACAAAATGGTAGACATTAATAAACAAGTAGCAGAAACTTCTTTTAAAAAGTTGTACAAGCCTTATAGAAGAAACCCTTCGACCGATTCAAAACCACCCAATGCTATCACAAATTCTGAATCAGAAGAAGAAGAGGAGGAGATCACTACTGAGGAACCTATTGATGAAGAAGAAGTTGTAGAGGTACAAGGTATGTGGGATTTCATCCTCCCAGATGAAGAGGATCAAGAGGGATCGCCGGTTAGTACTCGAAGTAGAAATCATCTTGATCCTCCTCAACCTACTCATAAGTCAAAGAGAACAAGCTTAATGCCCAAGGAGAAAGTCACAACCAAGAAAACGACACTGAAAGCAACTCAAACAAGCCGAGTCCAAACAGATTCATCAACTCCATCAAAATAGCTAATCGTTTCGAATGAAATGGAGTATAATATCATAGAATACATGAAGAAGACTAGGGCTAACATCAATTTTTATGAATTGATCAAGTTAAAACATCAGCAAAAGGTACTTTTGAAAGAATTAAATGTTGTACTAGTTGCACCTCTGCCCACCGCTATAATCTCTGAAGCTTCCCACGAAATGGGAAGACCTCCAACTAATGTGATTAATAAAGTTGATCCAAACGATATCCCTTTAATTAGAGGAAGGTCGAGATCTCATACTCCCCCATTTCTTCTTACTTATGAAGTCTTCAATAAAAATTTGCATAATTTTTTAGTAGATTCTAGAGCTTCATCTAATATCGTACCAAAGTCAATATGTGCAAAGTTGATTGTTCAACCACAAAAATCTGTTTTGCACATAGTTCATCTAGATCGATCACAAGTTGAAGTGATCAACGAATTAAATCAGGTTACCATAAGGTTGTCATCTAATCCAAAGTTATGTCAAGTTATCGACATTTTAATTGAAGATATTCCAAACTTTTATGGCTTAATTCTTAGCAGAGATTGGTCAGAAAAACTTTATGGATACTTTGCAATTGATTGGTCGCACATGTCGCTCCCTTACAATGGTAAACCAAACCAGATAAAAGTTGAGCAAGAAAGACATCAAAAATACATAATAACAAAACTAGAAGGAGAAAATGAATTTGTAGCATACAACAATAATATCATTGGCAACTACTCTGTTGATTCTTTCTTAGGAAATTTTAATGCTCATACTTCACCTTACTTAGAACATTTTGTTTTATCTCAAGTATAATTTTTTTCTCAAACAGATAGTTCTAAATGTATTAATTTTATAGATAGTCCTGTAAATAAATCTTTATTTTGGAAGTTATCTTTTGATGGTTCTAAGTCTAATGAAGGAGCAGGAGCAAGATGTGTGTTAATCATTCCAGAAGGAAACAAAACTATGCTAACTTGTAGAGTTGAGTTCGATTGCACTAATAATACAAAAAAATATGAGGCTTTAGTCCAAGGATTATATAAAGAAATTGGATTAGACATCAAATATCTACAAGTTTTCGGAGATTCTAAAATTGTAATCCACAGGTACGCAATACTATACATTGTTTATCATGTCATTTAAAGCTTTACCAATCTTTAGTTCAAGATATGACTGAACACTTTATAGCAATTATATTTCATCAATTCCTAGACTCCAAAATGCTAGTGCAGACCTCTTAGCTAACATATCTTCCAAGCTCATTCCCTCAGAAGACTATATCCCTGATCGATTTTCAATTAAATTAATGTTTAGACCCTCGATTCTTGATAACATTACCAATTGGAGGATTTTCAACGATGATCCTGATATTGTAATCTTCGTCACATCTGAATGATCTTACACCAATAAGATAATTGATGAGGACCAGCACGATAGAGAATTGCAACAAGAGAGCACTAATAATGCTATGCCAAAGTCAGTAGTCAAGTGAGAAGACCTATATGATTTGAAAGATCAATTCAAAAGATCTACCAATTCAAAACTACAAATTTCAACTTTGAACTATGAATTAGTAAATCCAGGAACTGATACCAAGCCACAGAATATCAACCTAGGCCTTGGCCTAGCCCCTGAAGAAAAATTAGCATACGTTCGTCTCTTGAAACAATACAAAAGTGCCTTTGCTTGGAACTATGATTAACTCAAAACTTATGACACTTCTATCATCCAAATACTATCCCAATGATAAATGATGAAAAACCTATCCAACAAAAGCTGAGAAAGATCCATCCCAATCTAGAAAGCCAGATCAAATCTAAGCTTAATAAGTTATTGAAAGCCAAAATAATTTTTCCCGTTCGACATTCTAAATGGGTTTCCAACATGGTTCCTGCTAGAAAGAAGAATGAAGACATTACAATTTGCATTGACTTTCAAAATCTTAACAAAGCCTACCAAAAAGATAATTTTCCTTTACCTCCCATGGAGCAAATAATGCAGGCAGTCACAAGATCAGAATTAATGCCCTTCTTGGATGGTTTCTCTAGCTACAACCAAGTGTTGGTCGATCTCGATGATCAATTAAAGACCACATCCATAACCAAATGGGGCACTTATGCATATCAAAATATGCCTTTTAGAATAATTAACACTGGTGCCACGTTTCAGAGGGCCATGGACATCGCATTTAAGGGATTGGTAAATAAATCAGTAGTAATGTACTTGGATGATATAACTGTATACTCCAAGAAATGAGGCAATCATCTTAGAGATTTAAAACAGATCTTCCAACGTTTTCAAACGTATGGAATTTCACTTAACTCGAAAAAATCCCTTTTTTCATTAAGTGAAGGAAAACTTCTTGGATTCATAGTGTCAAAATCTAGAATTCATATTGACCCTAACAGAATCAAGGAGATTTCTGAAATACTCCTACCTCACAACAAAAAAGCTATGCAATCTTTCCTTGGCCAGATTAATTTTGTAAAGAGATTTGTTCCAAATTTTTCAAGGATTGTATCTCCTTTACAAGGAATGATGAAAAAGAATTCAATCTTGAAATGGGGCCAAGATGAATATGAAGCATTCAGTCTGATTAAACAAGCAATTGTTAACGCTCCATCATTAGCAACTCCAAATTTTTCTGATCCTTTCATTTTATATACATTTGCCTCTGATAGATCATATTCTGCAATACTCACTCAAGCAAATCAAGACAAGGCAGAAGCCCCAATTTCTTTTTTTAGTTCAAATCTACAAGGGGCTGAGTTAAATTATTCAGACGTAGAGAAACAAGCGTATGCTATTTTCAAAGCAATTAAATATTTCAAACCGTTTCTACTTAAAACCCATACAAAAATCATAGTACCCTTTCCAACGGTAAGAAATCTCTTATTACAGAAAGATGTGGGTGAGAAAAGAGTGAATTGGGTTACTACCTTACAAGAATATGACGTAGAAATCAAACCAACAAGTATTGAAAAAGGTCAAGGATTTTGCAAAATGTTTGCTGGAGCATTGCTTATTTCTGAAATACCATTTGTAGAGATACAAATGTATGAGGTAAGCCTAAACGATGTTGAATCATTATACGCTGATATCATATTTTATCTAAAGAATAGATATGCTCCTCCAAACCTCGATTACACCAAGAAAAGAGCTCTAAGTTTGAAGGATAAACAATATCAGCTCGTGAACGATGTAATTTTTAGAATGAATTATGATTCTGTTCTCCTTAGATGTCTTGAGAAGTTTGAAGTTGAAAAAGTCTTGCAAGAACTCCACGATGGGCCAGCAGGAAGAAATTATGTCGGAGATGCTAATGCACATAAAATCCTCCGCGCAAGCTATTATTGGCCCACACTATTAAAAGACTCACACAACTATGTAAGGAAATGTCAATTTTGTCAAACTACTACTGGGAGACAAAAGAAACCATCATTGCCGCTGCAACCGGTCAACATTGAACAACCTTTTTATCAATGGGGATTGGACATAATAGGTGAGATGATTCCTCACTGTTCTAAACAACATAGATATATCCTGATGGCGATAGATTATTTTACTAAATGGGTAGAAGCAGTTCCTGTCAAGACGACTAATGCTGAACACATCATTGAGTTCATAGATCAGTTCATAATAATCAAGTTTGGTTTACCTTCTGCTTTAATGTTTGATAATGCATCATATTTTTCTAGCAATGCTATGACTGAATTTGCATTCAAAAAAGGTTTTAATCTTAAATACTCTGCCAATTATTACCCACAGGGTAATGGGTTAGCTGAATCTATGAAGAAAAAATTAATCAGAATCATTAAGCGAACCATTGATCAAAATCACAAAAATTGGCACAAGTCTTTAATATATGCTTTATGGAAAAATCCAATAACACAGAAAGCCTCCATTGGCACTTCTCCTTTAATTTAGTTTATGGGAAAGAAGTGGTTATTCCAACTCATCTAACAATTCCCTCTTTGGCCTTATTTCAATATATTGACGAAGTACCAACTTCTTCCTTACAACTAAGGTAGCTGAAAATAATTAAGCTAGAAGAGCAACAAGAACAAACCAAAATAACTCATGCTCATCACCAAGCGTTAGTAAAAGCTTCTCTTGATTCAAACATGATACCCAAAAAGGACTTTTAGATGGGAGATCTACTTTCAAAATGGGACAAGGCTCATGAGGAAAAAGGGAAATATACGAAATTTCAACAAATGTGGCTTGGCCCATTTCAAATCGCAGAAGTCATAGGTCCATCTAATTTTATGTTATAGGATTTAACATGAAAAAGAGAGTCTTTACATATTAATGGACAGATCCTCAAAAAATACTTTCCATAGGAGATCATTCTTCTATTTTTTTAGATTAGTTTTTCTTTATTATCATAATAAAACTAGTTGTAAATGGTTACATTTTGAATTCACGAAAAAGACAAGTATCTCTTTTAGATTTTGTTTTTTTCCTTGTATAAATAGAATTCTTTTAGAAAATTGATCATTATTATTGAAAGATACCATTAAAGGCTCTAGGCCTGGAAATGATACTAGTTTCAACCTTGTAAATTTTTATAAAAATCAACTTTTAGTGGGAAATTATTTTATATCAGTCTAATGAAAGGTATCAATAACAAAGCAAAGGTTCTCTGTAGAAAAGTTCTTTCCAAACAAACACTACCATTTTCGTCCAGAGCTATCTTAAGGAAACAATGACTTCCTCCCCACCTAGGGAATTACATATTTTAGGGAATAATCCAATGATGCACTTTAACTTAAGAGTAAGAGGTCTCATCACGAGTCGACTTATCATGATCATAGATGTTATAGCTTGGTGACTTTGCCAATACTACATACCATAGCATGGAAATGACTCAAGATTGTTGCAATCAAACGACAAGAGGTCTCATCAGAAGCCAACTTGTTCAACGAAGTTATAAATTAAGTGAGTGGCACTGTCATAAATTGGCTACCAAACCAAGACATTGTTCTTTAAGGATTACAAGAAAATGAAAGCAATAAGTGTGGATATGGATTTCTCTTTGAAAATTGTATATTTCTCCAAGTAGGATACACGATCATTGCTGGGTAACAAGTAACCCTGTCGAGGCTATAAACGCCTGCTGGCAGCAGAGGCTCTACCTACGACAAATGAGCATACTTAAAACTGATTTACAGAGAAGGCTTTGTTTTTATATTTATAAACCAAGTAATGAATGATGTAGATAAAATAACTAGATTGAGGAAGTTAATAAACAAAGCTAAATATAGAAGAAACGAAATATGATTGACAAATGAAAGCGTGATGTACTTTTTCTTTCTATAATAAAGTTTGATTTTCTGGAAAATTTTATGTTTTGGAAGTTTAGAAAATTCGAAAGAAAAGCAGAGATAACTAGTTCTTCCAAGTGAATCGCCAATTGTTGTGGCTAGCAACAACCCCCCTTCTTATATAGTTTTATCACTAATACTAAATAAGTCGGGACCCTTATAAAAAACTAAAAAATCGATTAGTGCTTGTATTTCATTTTTCAATAAAACTTACTATCATAAACTTAGGAGAATACCCTCAAAAAATCTAAAAAGCTTAAGTTTTATGATAAGCTAGGATAAGATCATTCCTTAAAAAATATATCGCATCGGAAAAAGGGTAATGGATACCTACAAGCGGAATTCTAAAATTGCAAGAATGCGATGCAAAAACTACACACTAAAAACATTCATCGCATCACATGCTTCAAATGTTATTTACGCTGAAATACTTCAAACCACCGATATACGATATGCGATGGCACATATCGCAAATTGCATTTCGCAAAAAACACATTAACGAATGATTGACATATGCTACGATATTGCGATATTGCAATTCCGCGATATTGCGATTCCACGATATTGTGATCTATGATACTGCGATCTGTGATATTGTGAAGCAAATTGCAAATCACCTTATCGCAAATAATTAGGGCTTGTTGTTCAAAAAAATTGTTTCCATAAACCGAAACCAGGTCATGCGTGTTAATGTTAATCAATGAGTTAGTTGGAAATCATTAATTAAATATGGTTTCGTTCTGATCGAAGAGCCATTTCACGTAAGGTGGTATATTTTATATGTCTTCGACATTTAAAGCTTTCCCGTCACCTTTTTTTTATCATTATTCTCACCCCATTTGTAAACTGCAGGAACAAAGAGCAGAGAAATACACAAAGAAATGTTCAGGATATTATGGGAAAAAAGGGCAAAGCTCCGAGTTCTGAAGACAAAGAAATGACGCCCTTGTATACAGACGCTGCCTGTAACAAAGATGTTGGTATTACTACCTGCAAAGGAATGTACAATCTTGTTGAGGAAGAAAATCCCAAAATGATGGAGGTTACAGCTACTGCAGGCTCACATGGGTCTTCTGAGGCATTTATTACAGAGCTAGCTTGCTCGTTCTTGCACCGGATAGTAGCAAGGCCCAAAATTATTCCATACAAAGACATGGTTAAATGGGTACTAGACGGCACTAACATCACAAACATACAATTTAAGGCTCAAGGTCGAGAACTCATGAAGTCATTATTTCCACAAAATTCAAGCTTTATATCCTCTAACAAAAAGAACGCGAGAGGTGAAAATCGCACCAAGGAAGCCTGGATCGAGAAACAAAGGCAGTTTCTGAGGTGCGATCGTTGGGTAAAACCCCTTGAAAAGAAAATCCTATAATTGCTCAGTCGCCTGTAAGTATGGAAGTTTGTAGAAAAAGCACTAAAGGCAAAAGGAAAAACTTGAACTCTAAAACCACATTTGGTATTTAGCAGAGATATCTTCAAAGTAGTATGTAAAAAGTACATCATCTATAGTCAGGGTGGAGATAGAAGGCTCAAGAAAAGGCAAAATCAATCAAAAGATTAACTAAGTTGAATTTGGATTCTTACTCGGCGTATTTGGTAAAACCACACAGCCAGTGCATGACTCTCAAATTTATCATCAACTCTACCAAGAAGATGGCATGAGCTCTTTCCAATTCCGTTTTCACATGAGAGTTAAAGTCGGAAGTTAGGGAGCTGAATCTCCTCAAACAAATGCTGAACGCTTGCGATTTCAAGGAACATATACACAAATAGTTAGTTGTTAGTTTTAGTTTTAGATTAAGTGTTAGTGTTAATTTTGCATTATTTTTGCCTAAAATTAGGATGGTCATTTAAACTGTATCCTACATTTTTGTAATAAATTATTTTTAGATTTAGTTAGTAGTATTTAAACCCTTCTCATGCATTTAGAGAAGGGTCCTGAAATTTGTCAAAAACTTGTCCTCAAAACATGCAGTTTTGCACCCTCCAAGGAGGTTTTCATGAATGAATGGAACAAGATTTATTGATATCTGCATTTAATATCTACTACTCATGTTGCACTTTTGTACTCTTAGTGGATGTTGGATTAAAAAGAGATAAATCATTATTGCTTGAAGCTCATGAGTAGAACTATTTATAAATGGTACTTTTATCTCTTAACTATTTCTGCGTTTGTGTTAAAGTGATATTCATGTTCAGTTGTTTATGTATTGATGCGCGAATGCTTGAGTTATCATTTGGCACTTCTATATGGTGATAGCTATTTATTTATGCTTAATATAAGAGTAGCTAATTATGCGATATGTTTTCCACAACTTTTTCGTCTAACTTTTTATACAAAGTGGTTTATCTCCATTGAATTCTTTTTTCATAATAGTTAAATGATCTTGATTACCAATTGTTATTTGAAATCATTTTAGATCGCATAACAGAAACATTGCATCCACATTAAGTTTAGAATTAGATATTTCTTTTTATTAGAATACAATTGCATGCCATTAGATTAGGTTTAGAATAAAAGCATTTTACTTAGGAGCTTTTAGAAAGGAAATATCAATTCTCAACACACACACACATATATTGGGAAACTGGTCGCATATCTCTAGTTGCACCCACTATACCAAATGGGAAAGGAGCTACTATCCAAGGTCCGGACCGAGTGGGTATCCCCCTTGCTGTAGACCTGATTTTCGAGGCTTCAACAGAATCCAAGGTGAACCACGAAGACCTTAGAAACACAGGTGTTTGTTCTTTTACTTTAATGTCCACTTTACCATTTCTCATTTTCTTTAATGTCCCCCTTAGCAAGTTCCACACCCTTGTTCACCTCATGGCAGTGGTCATATGATGCCCAGACATAATAGTGATCTTCTTTGGCTCTTCAGGGAATTGCAAATTCTTGTAGGAACAAGTCATCCAGGGACAATTTTTGCACGTGGTGGATTCACAATCCATTGCCTTGGTCCAGTTGGTTATGTTTGCCTTGGAAAAACCAATTTCGTCATTACAACGTACATTTCCTCACTTCCCCTTTGATTTCCTAATCGCATGAGGCTTCTTTCTGCTTCAATGGCTTGATCATGTTTTTGCAATGAAACTTTGATTTCCTAATCCCATGAGGTTTTTGTCTGCTTCAATGGCTTGATCTTGATGTCTACTACAACTTTTTCCAATGAAATCTAAATGTCTGCTGCAAATTTTTGCAATAAGGTTGTTGTCTGCCTCAATGGCTTGATCTTGATGTTTGCTACAACTTTTTGTAATGAAATATAGATGTTTGCCTAAATTTTCTGCAATCAAATATATGAAATCTAGATATGGAAGGTATGCGTAGTTCACCGAACTACTGCTTGGCATTGAAAGTTTTAATTCTGAAATTGGAAGTTTTAATTCTCAAATTCATTCATTCAATCCATGAAGCTTAGTGTTGAAACATGAACCAGTAAATGTAGAAAGCCATCTAGTCTACTTTTTGTGTAGTCTGGTGCCATGGTGGCATGTTTCTGGGGTGTAGCGTGCATAGCTTACCAGACATGTAACTTACATGTTACACATATGTAGCACAGATATATAACTATGTAACAGGGATATATAACAGAGGATATAGATGCAAACTAAACATTTCTTGTGAGAGAACTAATTCTGGCATTAGTTTACACTAGTCAAATATATGAAGAAAAAATCATGAAAAGATACACATAATATATGGTTTGCCTTGGGAGGAGGCCAAATAAGACCATGAAACCACAAAATTACCGGTGAAATGGCAAACCTATGCTTAAATCGAAAAGATAATAAGTCATACAAACTCAAACAAAGTAATCCTAAAGGGACAATTTCGATTACTATAGTCCCATGCCATTGCAATATTCCAATGACTAACAAGAAATTATACTTTGTGAACATTATAATGGGGGATTACATAGAGAAATATATCATCTATAATTTCAATAGATTCATTATTTTCATTTAATATTATAATTTGACAAAATTAAGTTTATATTTGTATATGGATAGCATGGACTTAATTTTATAAGTTAACGAGGTGTATATTTATTATGGCCAAAACATATTTTTCATAATATTAAATATTGAATGGAATATTTTCAGTTTTGGCATGAAATCTACTAATATTATTATAGCTAAAATAATATTATGTTTAATTAAGATTGAATATAATATTTTTTAACTTTTGGATAATTTTATTTGTATTAAAATGTAGGACAATAGAAATCTCAAAAATAGAAATATGGATTATTCACAATTTTGATATTTTGATATTTGTGGCGTAAGCTAGTTTTAAATACGTTGTGCTAGAGAATATTACCATTACTAAAGCCATTGGTTTCCAAAAGATTGATACTACAAATCACCAATGTTAAATTCTCTATTTTACATCAATTTTTTTTTTTTTTTATTTTTTAACTATTTATATTTTTACTTACTTTATATTTCTAAAGGAAAAATTCTCAAGGTTTTGATATTTGTAGTGGAAATTAGGGTTTACGTTGAGTTGACAAAATCTAGTGGAGTAGTCCTTCGCACATAATTATGATTTTTAGCTTTTAAGGTATTGCTGCAATGAATTTTTCACATTATAGAAAAATACCATCAATAAAACCACGAGTTTTCAAAATTTTGAGCCCAAATAAATTGACTATTTTACCTCATTGTTATTTAAATTATTAATATTTCTATTTTATTTTTATTTCTTTTAACATTTTAATTTTTTTAATGTAATTTGACCAAGTCAAAACGTATACGTAACACAATATAATTGTTAAACAGAATGACGATGTAAAAAGGAGATATAAAAGATCATCCTTGAATACATATATTACTCATGGTGATACATATCTATACAAGTGCAGTGACCTTCGGTTTCATATTTCAAGTGGTCGACTCCCTTTCACTCTTCAGCTTCCACACTAACCCTTAGAGGATTTGGTGTCCAACATCCCCCGCTTAATATGAAAGGTTAAGTATGAGTCCAAGAAGAGGGTTGTAATACAAAATTTGTAAGAATGCATGGTAGAACAAAGATGAATGTATTATCTAAAATGTTGGCCTAAGGTTGTGGTTTAAGGATGACCACCAACTATGGAATGCTTTGTGAAATTCCTTGAACTTTTCCAAATCTAGCAAGAAGTTGAGGCCTCGACTTTGTAGTCGAGGAAGTTCTCTTAATTCTTTTAAGAGGGATACCTTCAACCTAAAAAAGGGAGGTCAACAACCTACTGTGTTTTAAGGATGACCACCAACTCTAGAATGATTAATGTAATTCTTCAAACTCTTCCATAGCTGCCAAGAAGCTAAATTCATCTACTAGAGGAAGTGTCCCCAATTCTTTGAAGAGGTAGACTCTCAACCAAAAAAGGGAGGTCTCAACCCCGCATAGATGGTTTGAGGATGACCACCAACCAAAGGCACGATGAAGGGCATCTTTACCTCTCACTACCACCTTGAATCTGGTATAGAAGGTTAAGGCTCGATGCACAGTTGAAGCTTTTATATGAACATCACTTCTCCCCTATTACATACAAGGTGAGATGATGGAAAAATCACAATTTTAATATTTCTCAATACTCTAGAACAAGTTCTAACATATGACTAAAATATTTTCTTCCCTATTGAAACTCATTACCAAGAATAAATCCATTCAAGATGAAGCTTTTTTGTTGCAGGATGCTTATTTTTGAAGCATATATTTGAATAATGAGTGGTTTTATAACAATGCTAACATGGATAAAGAACAAAAAATTATCTTTCATATGGAAAACTCTATCACAATGTTGGCATCCAACATTTTGTTATTGTTGTCATGGAAGAGTAGAAGAATCTGGAACATATGAAGGAGAACTGTCATGAAGGAATCCAACATTCTGAAAAAGAATAGGCTTTGATTAATCTATGAAACAACATATTGTTTGCATACCAAAGTCTATGATGGGCTTGAGAAGTGGAGGTTGAATTTCTGCATCTCTCTTCAAATTTTCTCCTTTATTGGGTACTAGATTGATTTGTTTCCTATGGGAATTTGTCTCAATGTCCTAAATATGTTTAGAATGATGAATCCACTACTGTAATTCTTCTTGCTGAAGATGAGATTCAAGTTGCAAAAACTCTATATTTTCTTGTGTAAGTTGAATACAAATTTGAATATCAAAAATAGTGTACTTGTTGATTCCAATGGTGCTTCAAATAATAGATACTATTAGAATTTTCAATAACTCTATGTCAATTTGATCCATTTGAAGCATACAATTTTCTTGCAATTCTACCCTTTAACAATTAGCAATATCAAATCGTAATAAGAAAAAATAATACAGACTTGAGATATTAACTCATATGCTATTGATTTTGCTAAGAAAAAACAATGTTCCATCCATGCTTTGAATAAGTTATAGATATAATCCGGAAATCACTTGCTAATCCACACTCATCATACAACTCAATATTCCACAAATACCTCAAGAGGATTTGAATTTGATCATCCTACGTCCAAGTCACATTTCTCGAGTTACTTCAAACATAATACATGAGAATTGCGACATCCCATTGCTACATAATTTATTTGTGAGCTCTCAAAATCTGCTGAGGTGGATTATAGGTTGCATGCCCCAACAAAGATTATGAGGTGGATCATAGGTTGCACGTCCCAACAAAATATTCGAGAATGTTTAAATCTACAGAATAATAACCAGTGAGCGGTGCCCATATGTCATGTGTTATAAAGTTTTTCATAGAGGAAGCAATATTATTGAATACTGCTATATATTCCCATTTTCATTCTTGGACTTGTTATTCGGCTCTGTTATCCACAGGACGACAAACTATAATGCTCAAAAAATTCAAGAAAGTCATGGAAAAGCCTGGCAGGATTCTTCATCGTGTGCATGACAACAATTTTGAACTACGCATAACTCCTCATAGTAAGTTGATACTAGTCACGAAGCTTTTTGAATCCTAATTTTTCTTCTCCATCCGAAAAGACATCATCAGTACTCCATTTAAAATCAGTAGTGGTTAGATTTAAATCATGAGATAGTTATTCCTATGAAGGCGTTGTCTACAGAGAATTATTAAACATAATCTATTCAATGTAATACGCATAACATAATACACATTCAACGTAATACCATCAATGTATTACCATCTACCATAACGACATGAGATATTATAGGGCAATAAGTGGTATAGCGATATATAGGAAGGTGTTATGGGTGGAGTCAACGTATGGAGTATAGTGGTATGGAAGTATATTGGTCTCATTCTTGATGAGCTCCAGGTCCACATGATCAATAAAACCACTTACACAAATTAATTGGATGAAACTGCAACCCACGTCACAAAATCAATTCATAACTCATGTGGCGATCCATTCCCAACCAACAATAGTCCATTCCAGGAATGCAAGGTTCAACACATATGCTTCAATTATTCATTTCAATAGCGAAAAAAGTCCTTCAATACACCAAATTCAATTCTTCAGTTTAACGGCATAGAAATTATTTGCTTGTAGTGCAACCATGACGGAACTCGACAACGTTCCAATTTTTTTAGCCCCTTCTTCAAACACCATGCCCATTCCAAAGAAAAATGCACTTCTATATGCCATTAATGCAAAGTCCACCCTCTCAGGTTTTCGACTATAAATATTATTGCAGTCTAGCCGCATGGAAAGCGAGACACTGTGTTTTTCATGGGTGTATTTATTAGATTAAACTTCTTTGTATCCTTAAGTGGATTGAAGGTCCCATTTCCTTGTCCAATAACTCAAAAATCACTTGTATATGACATTAATGCAAAGTCCACACTGTTGGGTTTTCGACTATAATTATTATTGCAATCCAGCCGCATGGAAAGAGAGACACTGTGTTTTTCATGGGTGTATTTATTAGATTCAACTTCTTTGTATCCTTAAGCGGATTGAAGGTCCCATTTCCTTGTCCAATAACTCAAAAATCACTTCTATATGACACTAATGCAAAGTCAACACTCTCGGGTTTTCAACTATAGATATTATAGTGAACCCGAGAGAGAAGGGGAGCAATTTAATATCAAGAATGGGTTAGTCATGGTACAATATAAACCCATCACATCACATATTGGAGGAAGAAGTAAATCATTTTTGGGAGGTGACCACGACACCCATTTATGAAGAACTCATTCATCTTTAGAGGAAGGAACCACAGAGAGGCATTATTTCTCAAAAATTGAAGTATTAAACATGTTAGCTAATTTGGTTCTCAATAGAGGGCACACACATGAGTACTTTAAACAATATATTGACATGGTGGACCCATAGTGGCCCATGAAATTCCTTTGCTAATTTTCTACTAGATCAATATGTGAAAATCCTCATCTTCTTCAATCATCTACACGGACACATGAAAGACCTAGATTAGGGACACAAGAACGTAGAGAAAAACATTGAAATGCCCACAATTATTGTATACTCACAATTGAGAAAGACAAAAAATATCTAGGTTGTAGTTATATTTTTTAACCCCTCTTCCTACTCTTTTTACTTCTTCTTTGTCTTTGGTTTCTCAATTTCCTATTTATTTGGTTTTCTTTCATGGCGTCAAAGGCTAGCATATTTTGAACTCCGGAATTTTTTATCTTCTACCTCTTTTTCTAAGGTGAATTTTTTGATTTTTTCTAGCTTCCCACTAATTAACCAATCTAAAACCTTTAGATTTCTAAAGTAATTTCTTATTTCCAAGGAAATATGAATTTTAATCCAAATGTATAAAAAGTAACGAAGTTGATTTTTATAAAAAAAAAATTGGAAAAGCGAGACGTGATTTTTATCATAAAGTGATCCCTAATGAGCTATTTAATTTATAAGGCTATGTTGTTTAATTTACAGGCCTATGCTAATTATTTTTCTTATAAACCTCTAGATATGTTAAATCATTCCATCCAACTTGAGATGCAACATTATAGGTCTCCATAAATATTATCATTCCTCTTTTTAGTATTGAATAATAAAATATTAATTGTTTTCTAAATATCTTGCATATTGAATGAAAATATCATAATTACTGCCTTCATGTTATTTTCCTCACCATAATTATAATTTTCATAAATGAGATACCTAAGAGACATAAAGCATCTAAGAGAGTTAGAAAAACTCCGGAGTAGAACCATTAAGATTAACATTTCCTTGCTAAAGGATTCAAAGATATTTAAAATTTCATTTTAATGAAATTAAAAAGTATCCCCTAAAGTTAGTATAATTTTTTCTATAATTTTGATAAATGTTGTTGAAAGAGATTGAAATGAGGATCAATATGAACTATTCTAGATCTATCTTGACTTTGGATCCATCAATTTCAAATAGGGATTAAATCTCTCAATGTGCAAATCACTTTTTGGATTGCAAAACTTCAGGAAATGTTTGCACCTAGATATATTTCATTCCTCTAAGAGGTTGATAGGATGAGAGTTAAATCGAATGCTTAATTATTAATAATTAATAAGTATAGTTATTATTAATTTTTGTATGTTGGTCTTTCCATCAATTAATAAAAATATTTTACGTAATCGACATGATCGGGACACACATTCTGGATGGTCTCAACATTGCCAATTAGAAACCAAGTCTATTGACCATCTAGATGTTGAGTAACTACTCAGAATTTTATTATTTTGCAAGAGTTTCATGTATACCAAAATAAATTCATAATCTTCAAACCATTTATCACTACATACCTTATTAGTTGAGTCTTTCAACATAAAATAGAATTGACTACTCATCATAGGATTCAATAGAAATTGGGTCCTTTTCACTTGACCTTGGTGGAATTAAAGGTAAGATACATGGAATATTCCTTTAAATTATGACCATACTACTATCCAACTAAATCATATGAAATAGTAGATGTCCTTGATCCCTTCTGACTCCCATCACATAGTCAAGAATACTTGGTTGAGCTTGCTTTCCCCAGGGATAGTTATCCCCAAAAAAGTTTTGATTTTCCAATTTATAAAACAGGTGTAGACATACATAGTAGGTCTTCCTCTTGTGTGTCCATAACCTAGGTTTGAATTACTAAATTGATTAATGACGATTGCATTAGATACGCGGCCCCCCTCATGACCCACTAATTGTTCCCAGCCATGGATCACATTATGAGTTGCGACAGAAGTTGTATCTTTGTATATCATTGCTAACTCTCTAACTTTTCTTTGACCATGACCATGGCCGTCACATCCAGAACCATAACTATTATTGGAACCATGACCATATCCCCCATGCAAGGATGGTCTTGCCATAATTTCCAACTGATATTTCCATATATTTAACATATGAGTAATCACCTCTACCTAATGTGACAAAAAAAATAGGTTCCAAAACATTGACCTACTGCAATAGTGTATGTCTCTTGGGGTGTAAAACTCTATTGCTATGTCATATGAGCATTGTTAACATCGGATAACAATAACGATGTATTTTAATTTTAATCCTAATACTCTTGAAATTCACTTGAAATAGGTGGTATCCCATACCACAAGTGATCATCCACCATATCATGTAATAAAATAAATAGTTATAAAGTTGACGTTGTCTACTATTAGGATGGAAGATCCAACTACCAGCAACAACAATAGTCTCCCTTCCCTATGGTATATGGAGAGCTATGAGATGGATATCAATTAAAATGAAAATAGCTAATGAAATTCCTGTCTTCCATGAGGTTGGTACACTCTTGGGCTAGGAAACAAACACGGTAGTAGGTATGGGACTACGAGTCAAATATAAAACTAGGAAGGCCAAAGTTTTGGTGAGACAAGACATTATCACTTTGGTAAATGTCGAGTCTATGCAAATGATTCCTCTTGCTCTAGTGAGGAGAATTCACCAGCCTATAACCATATTAAACATAACTAACACCATTGACTATGGTAAGCTTCGAATTCTCATAATGCAGGCTACCAAAATAAGGTTCTTAGACAAGAAGAGTATGAACATAGTGACAAACCCGTCCCACCTATGCCCAGCTTATAAAGCAGAGGAATCCTTGCCTACAAGGGCTCGATCCCATACTATTCCAAGAAATATGCCAAATAAGTAAGTTTTTCAACAAGTATAGAATCATACCAAGAGTAAGATCCAATTTTGAAAAGGCTTCAAATAGGGATTAGCTAGTAGGGTTTATAGAAAAAATTGTAAGGAACATACCAACAAAAGAGTAAGTGAGCTCTATTTCCTCCTCTGCATTTGTAAATTGTAGCATGAAACTTCTATTTTTCCTCACCATCCTATGAGACTATAGGGCCAACGTCATAAATTCCCTCTAATCCAAATTGGAAATTACTAGTAGTTTCACCTTACTATACTCAGAACTACAACAATCCCATGCTTTTGAACTTGACAAGCCCTTGATTCCCATGCTTTTCAACTTGACAAGCCATTGGTTTTTAACTTGACAACTTTGCATGGTTATTTAATTCTCCACATCATGACTCTTATGGTGACATAGATCCCACTAGATCTGTAATGCCTCTTCTCACCCCATCAAGGAAATCTAATCTTATTTTATTTTAATTTATCTTCTTAATTTAGTTTTAGATTTTACATAATTATAATGAATCAAAATATTTCTAGATAATTTAACAAAGTCAAAATGTTTAGATAACATAGCATAGTAGGACATTATAATATCTCTTCCATGTCATATCAATGAGTCATAGTATTGTAACAAAGACTATGTGCAAGTTAATAATATCCATGGTAAAGCGGTAGTGAATATCCATGGTTAAAAATATTGCTATATTATTAAGTTTTTATGTATTTATTGACAAAATTAAAATATAGTTCTAAAATTATTAAATTTAATTTATATAACAAAATGTATCTTTTTTTTTGTAAACTAGGTAGTACTTTCCTTATTAATATTATCCAACTATAATAATGTTTTTCCAATAGTATCAGGTGGCCTCAACCTGCCCATACGAACGTTGGTTGGCCACCTATCAGCCTTAAAAGATGTCCAAAATATAAATGTATTTTTCTACCATCCATGCAACATTTTCTATTCTATCTATAATAAGCATCAACTTAGGAAGTGTTGAGGCCTCAAAAATCGCTGCCACAACATTGGGGGATAACCACCCGGTCCGGACCTTAGTATAGCTCCTTTTTCGTTTGGGATGGTGGCTCCGACTGGAGATAACGGGACCAGTTTCCTGATAATGAAATAAAAGGGATGGATGGGTGATGAATAGTTTGCTTAAGTGATAGGCGACTTGCTTATTCTATTGACAGAAATAGGGAAACTAATACTAATCCCGGGAACAACTTATTCATTCAGAATGCAGCGTTAAATAATCTTTATCTATCTAACAGGCATGTAGATGAATCTGTAAAATAAATAAGAGACATTCAATCATTCAAAGATTACTTCATATGAATAGTCACAATGAAGCGATAAATACAAATTACTGCATTCACTGTTTATATCATCGATACATATATACGATTGAAAGAGAAGCATGCGATAAACAACCAATAGTGGAATGCATAAAGAATGCTGCGAAAAGCACATATATATAAGCGATAATAGCAAGAGCAATTTAAACAACAATTCATATAACAAAAATGAGTACAGACGCAGATAATAGTACCATATGAGTTGCAGATCAATCCGAAATATCAATCGCTATTCAAAATTCCTTCTTCAACACAGAAATGCTTTTAAACAATGACAGTAGTGCACATTTGCATAAAAACCTTCGTCATTAAATTCAGAATAATTGGTCCATTTTCATAAAAAAATATCCCTGAAGTACAATAGTGCGACTTGAGGGTTTAAGTCATATACAAAACTTTACAACCCTTTCTAAAAGCATGAAAGGGTCTATAAATACTACTAAGATAAAAAAATCTATGAAAAAAAATCCTACTAAATTGGTATCAGTAAATGCGATCTATTTCTCAGGGGCGATCTGGCAGTCGGCGATGTGAGTCATGACTCAGGTTGTTTGCCCTTAAACCTGAGCTGGCTTATCGCAAGCATCAGCTCCACTTCTAGCGGTCTGTTGAGGTGCAAACTGAATTTGGCAATGAAGGCGGCATCCTGAATGTCGGGTATAATATACCCGACAACATCCGTAAGGAATTTCAAGGCGGCTCTTTGGCTGTATGGCTTGATTAAGAAGAACCAATAAGCATCCCATGTTAAACTGTTGATTCCAGCGATTAATCTTCCGTTTTTCTCCAGCTCCGGGTAGCATGAGTGCTCCAACATCTTTGTCGATGTTAATTGACCTGGAGTACATTGGGAAATCATATTAGACAAATAAAGTGTATTATTTACTAATTCAACCAAATTTCCAGTGGTTGCTTTGCATCTGAAAATTGCTCTTTCTGCCTTCATTAAATGTGATGGCCATTGTGTGAATAATATTTCTTTGTGCGATTTGAGAATTCTCGATAGATTAGTCACCTGGCCTTGATCGGAATCGTGCCATTCTATAAAATTTGTCAGGGTTTCTTCGGCCTGATCCAAATCGGTCCTTGCTTTTTCTACCTTTTCACTTATGGATGCTACTAACTCGCACAATTGTTCTTCTTGTGTAATCTGCTGACATAGGAGCTTAACCTGATTAATCAATGCCTTATTTAACTGAAGTTCTTCTGCTTTGAATTCATCTACCTGAGGGAGATTTTTATTTTGCTCAATTTCAGTGGTCAATTGAGCGATTTGCTCATCTTTTGCTTTCATTGTTCCATTAGTCGATATTCTTAATTGCTCCAGTGTTGCCGATAACTCCCTTTGCCTTTGGATTGCGGTTTCATCAATCCTCTGCTTTTCTTATTGTAATTGCTTAGTTAGCTGATGATTGCTCTGTTGCTGCACTAGCAATTCTGTTCTGCCTGCTCTACCATCTGCTGAACTTCCGACAATTTTGCCTGTAGCGAAGAGACATCTTGATCCTTGGCCTTCAATAAACTACTTACCTCCGATGCTTTATCAATGGTCGCCACTGAATATGCTCCTGCGAATTGCGATAGCTTGGTTAAGTCATCGGAGGGGTCGAATTCCTCTTTCCACACAACATTGCCCGTCACTGTTAATTAAGCGAATAGGGAAGGTTGATCAGCTCTTCTCCTTTTCCTTTGTTTCTTTACAACAACTTTATGCTTAGGGCTATAAAATACATCCAAAGGGGGAATCTCTTCAATTTGCAAAATGATTTCTCCTGTTGGATCTTTAGGAATTATCTCTGTTTCTTTTGATTTGGGTAGGCCGCTGGTTTCGCCCGAAACTAGTTTCGATGTCGCTTCTTGCCTGTCGCCTTCTTTAGAAACCTCATCATCTTTCGAGCACTCTAGGTTGCTGATGGTTGTACTGAATTGCTGCCATTGCTGGAGCAAATTCAGATCAACCAGTGCATCATCATTATTTTTAGAGCTGCTCTCTTCTTGGGCTTTCACCTGGGTTTCTTCTTTTCGCTGCACATTTTCCTCGATTACTTCCTGCCTCTGGATATGCACTTCCTCCTGCTGCTTTGATGTAGTAGGAGGTGTCGTATTACTTCGCTGCTCAGGCTCGCTTGATCTGGTTGTCGTCGGAACAGTTGCTAACAGGTCTAGAGGCAGAGTTTGCAACCTCTGTTCTCTAATTTTGTTAAATTAGACTAGCCCTTCATCGATGTACACATTTCTGGCAAGCGACTTGACTTGATACAACGATTCAGCCGATGCAAACAAATCCTTGAATCTGTCTTGTTTGTGCTCGACCTTGGCCAATTTGGCCTGGTCAAGTGCATTGTAAGCGATCTTCCTCAGATCATACTGACTGCTTGGCAGAGTAGCCAGAGTGAGTGAATTCATTTTCCCAGCTTCCTTCTCTGCATGTTTAATATCATGCAGGGTATAAATTCCAATTCGTAATGGAAAAGAGGGCTAAACATGTTTTTTCGCTTTTTTCAGGGTCTCAGTAACCCCATCAACATTGATTTGATAAGCTACTTCCCTGGAAAGTAACTTATAGGGGATGTAAAGTGGTAGCACATGCGGCCTGGCCTGACTGCCAAAAACTCTGATGTAGGTGAATTTCTCCTCACCAAACCAACTTGCTACTGTCATCAAATATACCCCTGCTTGCTCAGAAATCTTCGGGGCAGGCTTATCAAAAATGGAGTAATGAATTGGCAACATAAAACCGTTGCAGATTTGATAAAGATGGTGCTTATAATTAGTCTTCCACAATTTTTGATAATATATGTGAATGGGTGTGGGGTCTTGTGACGTCCACCTCCATCCCAACACAGGAAACTCAGAATTAAAACATAACACATCCATCACATAGGCACTGTAATAGAATGGCGGAATGAACCTGTCTTTGACGCGAAAGTTAGACATGAAATCGAGAATGGCCTTGGCTAACTTGTCGGATAATATAACCGCCCAATCCATAATTTCGCCACTACATGCCGCCTCCATTAAGGGGACCATTTCTATGGTAAAATTGGCAGATTCATGCAATCCCCATAACCTACACAACATAATTCCAGCATAACAGTAAGGAGAACATAGGGAGTCAACTGAGTACTTACCTGAGGATTCATGCTTGTGTTTTGCTGGATTCTGTCTCCAGCCTCAAATTGGTTCAGACTCAGTCTCGTTCTCTGCTTGAAAATTCTCCATAAATGCCGCATTATATTTTTTCTCTTATGTCGGTAGGTGATACATTACCCTTAGATCTTCGGCTCGAAAAGAACTGAAAATCCTCCCGTTCGCAATGCTAAACAATCTGTTGATAATTGGGAGCTCTTGGATTGAACACCTTACCACATCAGTATATGGGAGGATTTGTTCCCGGACCGCTATTCTATGTAGAAAGGAGTCGGCCAAGTCTTTTAAATTTGCGTCAGATTTACTGGTATTATCGCATGAGATTTCTATCCCGGTCACCTTTGGCCCTTCGGCTTCAATCAAATTATACTTTCCTTGCTAAGTAGTCATGGTAATTCCTAAGCACGTCATATCTGATATAAGCCCTTTGTTCTTTCCGCTTGGATCAATGACAGCTTGCCCTACGGCTGGCGAAGCAGTAGGCATTGTATTCTTCTTGGATTTCTTTCCCATCCCACTTGATTTTGTCTCTGTGGAAGAATCCTCCACATTGCGAAATATAGGCGTAACACAGGAAACAATAACATGAATTGAACAGAATGAAGTATATATATCTGGATGCATTCATAAAGATCAATTGACTTAAGGTGGCCTTGGGATAAAATCCGTGAATAGATCGCAAGCCTGTTGTTCTCATTAAATGGTCGTTATGGCCTGTCAATCTCATTAATACCAGTCGCTTCGGTTAATGGCCGAATGATTTATTTGAAGCATGCCTTGGGCGAGTTGGAGGTTTGAACGTGGATGAGCGGATTTTCAAAGGATATTGCCTTAATTACGAATAAATCATATTAAACTGCCTTTATGACTTTTACTTTGAAAACTGCGCTTTTTACCCTTTTCGCAATCGGGCATCGAGGAAATGCTAAGTTATTGCATTGGTTTCGTTTGGAATCCGCGATCACCGATAGCGATATCGCATCGCATCAGGAATAGCTAGTAGGGTCATTTAGAATGAGGGCATGGTGATTCGCCGATCGCTGATAGCGATATTGCATCGCATCGGGCGAGGGGGAGCTTATTTGCACTTTAAGTGTTATCGCTGATTGCCGATTGCCGATTTCGCATCGCATCAGAGAGAGGGTTGTTACTCATGTTACTTTATGCTTCTGCCGATATCTGATAGCAATTTCGCATCGGTGAAAGCCAAGATGTCCCTTAAGTTGTGCTTTCTTTGTCATTGCGATATGCGATGTTGTGATCACTTTATCGCAATGATAAAGATAAATTGTTTTCTGTTGGGGTTTTTTGATTGGTTTTATTAAAAAGGCCCTTTAATAATGTTTTCTTTTATTCGAGCCTTTTTGAAATAGAACTTTAAATTGATATCAATTTGAAACAAAATTAAAAAGGGACCCATTTCACATTATATTTTTAGAATAGTAATGATATGAAGTGGGGGGTTGTTGTATGGCACAACAATTGGCGATTCGCTGGAAGAAATAGTTATCTCTGAAAAGTATAGAAATAATCAACTTTTTGAAAATAGAAATTTTATTCAGAAGGGAAAATTCTAATATAACTAGGTATTGTTGCATTCTAAATAAAGCAGTACTTTCTTTGCTAATTTCCTCTTTTGTTAAAAATAGAGACATTCTATATTTTTAATTGGTGTTTGTTGGTTGGTATTGATAAAACAAAGAACTTTTTCCAAATCAGCTAGTAAAATTAACTCCTTTGTCACAGGTAGAGCCTATGCTGCCAGCAAACGTCCATAGTTTCGGTAGGGATACCTTTAAACCATATCATTGTCTATTGTCCCATTCACTTCAGAGCATGATTAATGGAATGAATTCAAAATATGTTTTTTCACATTTTGTATTTCTTTTCATTTTCTGCTATTTTGTAAGATAAAGAGTCATTGCCCTGGTGTGGTGGCCAGTTAAGTGACAATGTCATTCACTGGTAGTAATCTAACCGAACAAGTTGGCTCGTGATGAGACCCCTTGTCTTACAATTGAAGCCATTACCTTGTTTTGGTATGCAGTATTGGTAATGTCGGCTAAACTATTTTCCTATGAACATGGAAAGCAGGCATGTAATAAGACCTCTCAACTTTTATATCCAGTATTCTTGGAATTACACCCTGAATAATCATGAACTTGGGTAAATGGGATAGACAATTTTCCTCCTTAAGATAGGATTGATGACAAGGTAAGAGTTTGAGATGCTCAATTTCGATTAGCTTTTATTTTAATATTGATAACCCTTCTGTAACCAATTTGAAAAGCCTAAAAATATTTACAAGATTTATAAACTTCAAGAGGGGTTCACTAAGATTGTAGTGTAGTTTCAAAATGCAATTATAACTAATTTCCTAGAAATCATTCATTTTGTTTAATACTTCTATTTATTTAAAAGTAAATATCGCATCACTTGCTTTTTGAGAAACTCTTTGAATACAACAAAGGTTAAATAGAAAATGCCTTACAGTTTTATTTTCTAATTTTGCTACAAACTATAAAAATGCTATTAAAAGGAGAAGGGGTTACCTTCTTAGTTGAAAATTTTCTTTAAGATTAGACCATTAACAGGGAGAGAATCTGTCAACCTTGATAAATCTTGTAGCATGAAGGTCGAATGGCCTATCTTTTCACAGATCTGAAACGGTCCAAGCCACATCTTCTGGAATTTGGTGTTTTTTCCATTATCTTCATGGGCTTTGTCCCATTTCAGGACTAAATCACTGACTTGAAATTGCTTAGAACCAGATGAAATTGAATCAAATGATGACTTGATGATCTGCTGATGTTTCGCATGAATAATTTTGGCTTTTTCTCTTTCTTCTTCCAATTTTAGGATTTGGTCATGTCTAAGTTGTAAAGAAGAAGAAGGCTTTTCTTCAATAAATTGAACTAGAGCTAGAGAAGGAAGAATAAGATTTGTTGGTAGTACAAATTCTTTTCCATAAACGAGTTTAAATGGGGAAGAAGCTATAGAAGCCTTTTGTGTTATCCTGTCATCCCATAGTGCAAATATTAAAGATTTGTGCCAGTTCTTGTGATTTTGTTTGATAGTTCGCTTGATGATTTTGATAAGGTTTTTGTTTGTCGATTCGGCCAAACCATTGCCCTCAGGATAATAGTTATCAGAATATTTGAGTTTGAAACCTCTTTTAATTGTGAAATCAAACATAGCATTGCCTGAAAAGTAAGATGCATTATAAAAAACAAGAGCATTCAGGACGCCAAACCTGGTAATCATGAATTGATCTATGAATTAAATAATGGCTTCAGAGATTGTTGTCTTTAGCAGAATCACTTCAACTCACTTGGTAAAGTAATCAGTAGCGCTAAGGATATACTTGTGCTGTTTGGAAGAATTAGGAGTAATTTCTCCAATAATGTCCAATCCCCATTGCTCGAATGGTTGTTCAATGTTGACCGGTTGCAGAGGGAAGGCTGATTTCTTTTGTCTTCCACTTGAAGTTTGACAATTTCGGCATTTCCTCACATATTCATGAGCATCTCTAAACAGAGTGGGCCGGTAATACCCAGCATGGATGACTTTGTGAGTTGTGGTATCAGCTCCGAAGTGGCCTCCTGTTGGTCCGTCATGCAAATCCTGCAAGACCCTTTGTGCTTCCTGTTTTTCAATGAAGCTTAATAAAACAGAATCATAATTTTTCCTAAAAAGAACATCATCAATAATGGTAAAAACAAATTCTTTCAATCTGATGGCTCTTTTGTTTTTGTAGGACAGGTTAGGAGGTGCATATCCATTTTTCAAGTAAAATATTAAATCGACATAGTGTGATTCAGAGTCAATGATACTTATCTGGTTTATGGTTTCAGATTGATCTGTATCGCTTGATTCCAGAATGTTGGATGCGCCTGCCAATAACCTGCCAAAACCTTGGCCTCTAACAATCTTTGCTGGCTTGATTTCTAGGTCATATTCTTGAAGTGCTGTTACCCAATTTTCCTTTTTTTCTCCCAGTTCTCTTTGGATTAATAGTTGTCTAACTAAGGAGAAAGGAACTATAACCTTTGTATGGGCTTTTAACAGGAATGGTATGTAATGTTTAACCACTTTATATACAACAAAGGCTCGTTTTTCTACTTCAGAATAGTTTAGTTTTGCACCTTGAAGATTTGAGCTATAGAATGAAGTTGGTGCTTCCAAATTGTGATCGTTGATCTACGTAAGTACTGCAGCATAAGAGGAATCGGATGTGATGGTATACAATGTAAAATGATTAGAAAAATTTGGGGTATTTAGGGCTGGGGCATTGATTATTGACTGCTTGATTAGTTCAAATGCTTCCTTTTCTAGCAATCCCCATTTGAAGACTTAATTTTTCTTAATCATAGTTTGAAGTGGTAAAATAATTTGAGTAAAATCTGGAACGAATCTTTTTACAAAATTGATTTGGCCTAAAAATGACTGCATGGATTTCTTATTATGAGGAAGAGGGATTTCAGAAATTTCTTTAATCCTATCTGGATCAATATAGATTCCATCTTTAGATACAATAAATCCTAGGAGCTTACCTTGATCAAGAGTGAAGAAAGATTTCTTAGGGTTTAGAGAAATACCGTATTTCTTACAGCGTTGGAAGATTTGATTCAAATCATGCAAGTGATTGGATCTCTCTTTTGAAAATACAATAATATCATCTAAATAGACGACTACTGTTCTATTAATTAACCCTTTGAAAGTGATATCCATCGCCCTTTGGAAAGTGGCTCCTGCATTAATAAGTCCGAAAGGAATTTTCTGATATGCATATGTTCCCCACTTTGTTCTGAATGTGGTTTTGAGTCGGTCATCCGGGTGGACCAGAATTTGGTTATACCCTGAAAACCCATCCAAAAAGGACATTAACTCTGAGCCTTCCATTGATTGGAGTATCTGCTCCATAGTGGGTAATGGGAAATTATCTTTTAGACTTGCCGTATTTAAATTCCTGAAATCAATACAAATTCTTATGTCGCCATTTTTCTTTTTGACTGGTACCATATTGGAGACCCAATTTGAGTTTTGTACGGGAAAAATAATCTTAGCTTTCAAGAGTTTGTTGAGTTCCGACTTTTTTTGACCCTCTAAGTTTGGATGTATTTTTCTCAACTTTTGTTGAATTGGTTTCTGTTCGGGAAGCATTGGGATAATGTGCTGAATAATAGATGTGTCATATGTTTTTATATCATCATATGTCCAAGCTAAAACATGTTTATTCTTTCATAACAGACTAATAAATGCTTCCTTTTCCTCTATGGAAATTCCTAATCCTAAACTAATGTTTTGAGGATTTTGTTCGGTGCCAAGGTTTATTAATTCAAACCTTAAGGTAGAGCTCTGAAGCATTGTATTAGACACAGTTTTGAACCTGTCTTTGATATCGTAAAGATCTTCAAGATTCACTACGCGCTTAGGGATTGAATTTTCCTCATGTTTATCTTATATTTGAGTATCGTGCTCATCTTCCTCAATGATTTTATTTTCATAGGATATTTCAGAGGTTAGAAATTGTAAAATGTCATCATCGTGGTTAAAGACTCTCCAATTGGTTACATTGTCAGGAATGGATGGTCTAAAATGTAATTCTACTGAAAACCTATCTGGACTATAGTCTTCGGAAGGGAGTAGCTTGGAAGAGACATTGTCTAGCAAGTCGGCTACCGAATTTTGTGACCTGGGAATGGAAGAAATATTGAATGCTAAAAAATGGGATGTTAGCTCTTGTACCAGCGATTGATAATCCTTAAGATGGTTCGAAAGACAATGAATTGTATTCCTTACCTGTTTAACGATAATCTTAGAGTCACCAAAGACCTTTAAGTTTTGAACTTTGAGGCCGATCGCTTTATATAGTCCTTGGACTAGTGCTTCGTACTCAGCTGTGTTATTGGTGCATTCAAATTCTAATCCACAGGACAACATTGTTTTTTCTCCTTGCGGGCTGACCAAAATGTATCCTGCTCCTGATCCTTCACTGGAATTAGATCCATCAAAATATAAAGACCAAAATAATGAATTATCTACATTTTCTATTACAACATTCTCAGTAACATTAACGCATTTAGACCTGTCGGTCTGTGAAAAGTTTTCAATTTGTGATGCGAAATTGTTGATTGAGAAAGGAGATGGCTGGGCAATATAATTGCCGAAAAATGACTCAGTAGAACAATTTCATAGGATATTGTTGTTGAACGCAACTGGTTGATTTTCCTGTTCAAATTCCGTAACAGTGTGGGTCATATGTTTTTCCCGACCAATCTTTATTTGATTGGGCTTGCCCTTATAGGGGAGCCACATATGTGACCAATCAGTGGAGATATACCCATGGAGCTTTTCTAACCAATCCCTGCTTAAAATCAACCCATAGAATTCAAGTATATCGGCGACTAGGATGTCAATCCTTTGGACTATCCTTGGGTCTGCCGATAACCTGATTGTTACAGAGTTTATTTCCCCTATAACTTGAACTTTAGTTCTATCTAACTGCACAATGTGAATAGAAGACTTCTGGGGTTCTATATTCAATTTAGAGCAAACTGAAGGAGGCATTATATTCGAAGATGCCCCAGAATCAATTAACCAGTTGTGTAGATTTCGATTATAAATTTCATAAGTCAAGAGGAAAGGAGGGGTATGGGAGTTTGATCTATCTCTAATCAGAATTGTGTCAGTTGCCTCACCTCTACCAGCAGGGGGTTGTCCTGAGTCACTTGCAGCTTTAGTGGTGGGAAGAGGTGAAGAAGGAACAGCGTTAAGTTCTTTGAGTAGTAATTTTTGCTGATGTTTTAATTTACTAAGTTCAAACATGGTGATGTTTGCCTTAGTTTTCTTCATGTCATCGACAATGTTATAATCCATCGAATCAGAAACTACCAATGCTTTAGATGACGAAGGTGTAGTAGAGGATGATGGTTGATTGTTAGATACTGTCACGGCTGGATTTCTAACGGGTACCTTTTCCTTTACAGTATTGGTTACAGCGCTCCTTTTGTTTGGATTAGCTTGAACAAGTTCGGGAGTACCTTTACTCCTTGTAGTGACAGGAAAGGCTTCTTGTTCAGCGTTAGTATCGGAATTTGGGAGTATAAAATCCCACATCCCATGACATTCAACTACTTCCTCTTCTTCTTCTTCAAATGGTGTAACTGTTTCTTCCTCTTCTTCTTCCTCAGGATCCGAGTCTGCATATGATATAATGTTTGGAGGTTTGGACTTGGGTTTCTTGAAATTCCTATATTGTTTCTTTGTTGAGGATTCTGATACTTGTTTCTTGATATCAACCACTTCGTTCGACATGGTTTTAACGACTTTTTGAAGGCCCTCCATGTCATATGGATCCTTAGTAATCTTTTTCTTAGATTCATCTTTAAAGGACACCTTCTTAGATTTTCTTTCTTCCAAGGAAGTTTTCTTTTCTAAGCCGATTACGCTCTTTTCCACAGCGAGTGCTTCCTTCATGTTTTCAGCCAATGTCGGTTGTTTAGCCCTATCGACAAATATAGCAATGTTTGAAGGCAAAGTAGTGATATACCACTCACTTCTAACTTGTTCTCTTGGCTTATCATCAGTGGGGATTTTGTTCAAGAGTTTGTTGAATCTGGAGTTAAACTCCTTAATGGGTTCTCTTGACTCGATCCTTAAATTGGAAAGTTCATGGAAAAGTGTAGCTAAGGATCTGTCATCGCTGTATTTGGTGACAAACTGTTCCTGGAAGATATTCCAACTCGTGATGGATCCAGAGGGCAAGAAAAAATACCAAGACCATCAAGATCCTTGTAGTGAATAGGGAAACAATCTTACTACCACATCTTCTTCAGTGACTCCCTTTAGATTGACTGACAGCATAAAATTGTTAATATGTCCTTCTGCAGAAGTTCCAGCATCTGGACTGAACTTGGGTAACCATTTTTCGGGGTAATCGGGTAGAGGATGTAAAGGTGCAGGCATGGTGACCACACTAGGACTTCTCCATGGTCTTTGGGCCATTTTATGATTACCAACAATCGCTTGTGGTGTTCCATGTGCCTGAGGGGGAGGTGGAAGTATAGACTGAAAATATTGTGATGCTTGAGATGAAGTCCCTTGGTGAACAACGATATGAAGTGGTGAAGTGGGTGTTTGACTTCGCACAGGTGATGATGAAATGGAAGATGATGGAGAAAAGGTTTCGCTACCAGAACCTTCAGCGGTCTTTTTGATCCTTTTCCTTTCGGGTAAAGGAAATTCGGGTGGTTCAATACCTAGCTTTTTTTCTTTGGAGTATGGTAAGGTAAGGGGGTAAGCGAAATTGCGAAGTCTGACTGCCTTGTGATACTTCAGATGTAGGAGGGGAAATTGAGAAGCCTTGATGTTTCTAGATGATAGATTGAACTTTAGGGGACTTCGGACTTAAGTGTTCTGAAGTATGTTGTAATTGAGCAGTAGTGGTTGACTCCTCTTCGTCTTGTCTGGATACTGGAGATTCAAAATACGAACGAGATGTTCGAGGAGACGTGGAGGGTGAATTACTCTTTGAATGGTTTGTAGGTGTTGGCTTACTAGCCATTCATAGCAGATGGCCCTCCTTCTAGTGCCAGAAATGTTGAGGCCTCGAAAATTGCTGCCACAACATTGGGGGATAACCACCTGGTCCGAACCTTAGTACAACTCCTTTTCCATTTGGGATGGTGGCTATGACTGGAGATAACGGGACCAGTTTCCCGATAATGAAATAAAAGGGATGGATGGGTGATGAATAGTTTTCTTAAGTGATAGGCGACTAGCTTATTCTATTGATAGAAATAGGGAAACTAATACTACTCCTGGGAACAACTTATTCATTTAGAATGCAGCATTAAATAATCTTTATCTATCTAACAGGCATGTAGATGACTGTGTAAAATAAATAAGAGACATTCAATCATTCAAAGATTACTTCATATGAATAGTCACAATGAAGAGATAAATACAAATTACTGCATTCACTGTTTATATCATCGATACATATATACGATTGAAAGAGAAGCATGCGATAAACAACCAATAGTGGAATGCATAAAGAATGCTGCGAAAAACACATATATATATATATAAGCGATAATAGCAGAGCAATTTAAACAACAATTCGTATAACAAAAATGAGTACAGACACAGATAATAGTACCATGTGAGCTGCAGATCAATCTAAAATATCAATCGCTATTCAAAATTCCTTCTTCAACACAGAAATGCTTTTAAACAATGACAGTAGTTCACATTTTCATAAAAACCTTCCTCATTAAATTCAGAATAATTGGTCCAGTTTCATAAAAAAATATCCTTGAAGTACAATAGTGCGACTTCAGGGTTTAGGTCATATACAAAACTTTACGACCCTTTCTAAATGCATGAAAGGGTCTATAAATACTACTAAGCTAAAAAAATCTATGAAACAAAATCCTACTAAATTGGTATCAGTAAATGCGATCTATTTCTCAGGGGCGATCTGGCAGTCGGCGATGTGACTCATGACTGAGGTTGTTTGCCCTTAAACCTGAGCTGGCTTATCGCAAGCATCGGCTCTACTTCTGGCGGTCTGTTGAGGCACAAACTCAATTGGGCAACGAAGGTGGCATCCTGAATGTCAGGTATAATATACCCAACAACATCCGTAAGGCATTTCAAGGCGGCTCTTTGGCTGTATGGCTTGATTAAGAAGAACCAATAAGCATCCCATGTTAAACTGTTGATTCCAGTGATTAATCTTTCGTTTTTCTCCAGCTTCGGGTAGCATGAGTGCTCCAACATCTTTGTCGCTGTTAATTGACGTGGAGTACATTGGGAAATCATATTAGACAAATAAAGCTTATTATTTACTAATTCAACAAATTTCCAGTGGTTGCTTTGCATCTGAAAATTGCTCTTTCTGCCTTCATTAGTTGTGATTGCCATTCTGTGAATAATATTTCTTTGTGCGATTCCAGAATTCTCAGTAGATTAGTCGCCTGGCCTTGATCAGAATCCTGCCATTCTATAAAATTTGTCAGGGTTTCTTCGGCCTGATCCAAATCGGTCCTTGCTTTTTCTACCTTTTCACTTATGGATGCTACTAAATTGCACAATGGTTCTGCTTGTGTAATTTGCTGACATAGGAGATTAAACTGATTAATCAATGCCTTATTTAACTGATGTGCTTCTGCCTTGAATTCATCTACCTGAGGGAGCTTTTTCATTTGCTCAATTTGAGTGGTCAATTGAGCGATTTTCTCATCTTTTGATTTCATTGTTCCCTCAGTCGATATTCTTAATTGCTCCAGTGCCACCGATAGCTCCCTTTGCCTTTGGATTGCACTTTCATCAATCCTCTGCTTTTCTTCTTGTAATTTCTTAGTCAGATGATGATTGCTCTGTTGCTGCATTAGCAATTCCTGTTCGGCCTGCTCTACCTTCTGTTGAACTTCCGACAATTTCGCCTGTAGCGAAGAGATGTATTGATCCTTGGCCTTTAATAAACTGCTCACCTCCAATGATTTATCAATGGTTGCCACCGAATATGCTCCAATGAACTGGGATAGCTTGCTTAAGCCATCGGAGGGGTCGAATTCCTCTTTCCACACAACATTTCCCGTCACTGTTAATTAGGGAATAGGGAAGGTTGATCAGCTCTTCTCCTTTTCCTCTGTCGCTTTACAACAACTTTATGCTTAGGGCTAATAAAATACATCCAAAGTGGGAATCTCTTCAATTTGCAAAATGATTTCTCCCGTTGGACCTTTAGGAATTATCTCTGTTTCTTTTGATTTGGGTAGGCCACTGGTTTCGCCCGAAACCGATTTTGATGTCGCTTCTTGCGTGTCGCCTTCTTTAGAAACCTCATCATCTTTTGGGCACTCTAGGTTGCTGATGATTGTACTGAATTGCTGCCATTGCTGGAGAAATTTCAGATCAACCAATGTATCAGCATTATTTTTAGAGCTCCTCTCTTCTTGGGCTTTCGCCTGGGTTTCTTCTTGTCGCTGCACATTTTCCTGGGTTACTTCCTGCCTCTGGCTATGCACTTCGTCCTGCTACTTTGATGTAGTAGGAGGTGGAGTATTACTTCGCTGCTTAGGCTCGCTTTATCTGGTTGTCGTCGGAACAGTCGCTAACAGGTCTAGAGGCAGAGTTTGCAACCTATGTTCTCTAATTCTATTAAATTCGACTAGCCCTTCATCCTTGTACACATTTCTGGGAAGCGACTTGACTTGATACAACGATTCGGCCGATGCAAACAAATCCTCGAATCTCTCTTCTTTGTGCTCGACCTTGGCCAATTTGGCCTGGTCGAGCGCATTGTAAGCGATCTTCCTCGGATCATACTGCCTGCTTGGCAGAGTAGCCAGAGTGAGCGAATTCATTTTCCCAACTTCCTTCTCTGCATATTTAATATCATGCAGGGTATAAATTCCAATTCGTAAGTGAAAAGAGGGCCAAACATGTTTTTTCACTTTTTTCAAGGTCTGAGTAACCCCATCAGCATTGATTTGATAAGCTACTTCCCTGGAAAGTAACTTATCGGGGAGGTAAAGTGGTAGCACATGCGGCCTGGCCTAACTGCCAAAAAATCTGATGTAGGTGAATTTCTCCTGCGTCAACCAACTTGCTACTGCGGTCAAATCTACCCCTGCTTGCTCAGAAATCTTCGGGGCAGGCTTATCAAAAATGGAATAATGAATTGGCAACATAAAACCGTTGCAGATTTGACAAAGATGGTGCTTATAATTAGTCTTCCACAATTTTTGATAATATATGTGAATGGGTGTGGGGTCTTGTGATGTCCACCTCCATCCCAGCACAGGAAACTTAAAATTAAAACACAACACATCCATCGCATAGGCACTGTAATAGAATGGTAGAATAAACCTCTCTGTGACGCGAAAGTTAGACCTGAAATCGAGAATGGCCTTGGCTAACTTGTCGGATAATATAACCGCCCAATCCATAATTTCGCCAATACATGCTGCCTCCATTAAGAGGACCATTTCTATGGTAAAATTGGCGGAGTCATGCAATCCCCATAGCCTACACAGCATAATTCAAGCATAGCAGTAAGGAGAACATAGGGAGTCAACTGAGTACTTACCCAGAAATGCCGCATTATATTTTTTCTCTTCTACCGGTAGCTGATACATTATCCTTAGATATTCGGCTCGAAAAGAACCGAAAATCCTCCCGTTCGCAGTGCTAAACAATCTGTTGATAATTGGGTGCTCTTGGATTGCCCACCTTACCACATCCGTATATGGGAGAGTTTGTTCCCGGGCCTCTATTCTGTGCAGAAAGGAGTCGGCCAAGTCTTTTAAATTGGCGTCAGCTTTGCTGGTATTATCGCATGAGATTTCTATCCCGGTCACCTTTGGCCCGTTGGCTTCAATCAAATTATACGTTCCTTGCCAAGCGCTCTTGGTAAGTCCTAAGCACGTCGTATCTGATATAAGCCTTTTGTTCTTTCCTCTTGGATCAACGACAGCTTTCCCTGTGGCTGGCGAAGCAGTAGGCATTGTAGTCTTCTTGGATTTCTTTCCCATCCCACTTGATTCTGTCTCTGTGGAAGAATCCTGCACAGAGCGAAAGATAGGCATAACACAGGCAACAATAACATGAATTGAATAGAATGAAGTATATATATATGGATGCATTCATAGCGATCAATTGACTTAAGGTGGCCTTGGGATCAAATCCGTGGATAGATCGCAAGCCTATTGTTCTCATTAAATGGTCATTATCGCCTGTCAATCTCAGTAATACCAGTCGCTTCGGTTAATGGCCGAATGATTTATTTGAAGCATGCCTTGGGCAATTTCACGATTTGAACGTGGATGAGCAGCTTTTCAAAGGATATTGCCTTAATTACGAATAAATCATATTAAAATTCTTTTATGACTTTTACTTTGAAATCTGCGCTTTTTACCCTTTTTGCAATCGGGCATCGGGGAAATGCTAAGTTATTGCATTGGTTTCGTTTGGAATCCGCAATCGCCGATAGCGATATCGCATCACATCGAGAATAGCTAGTAGGTTCATTTAGAATGAGTGCATGGTGAGTCGCTGATCGCCGATAGCGATATCGCATCGCATCGGGTGAGGGGGAGCTTATTTACACTTTAAGTGTTATCGCCGATTGCTTATTGCCGATTTCGCATCGCATCAGAGCAAGGGTTGTTACTCATGTTACTTTATGCTTCTGCCGATATCCGATAGCGATTTCGCATCGGCGAAAACGAAGATGTCCCTTAAGTTGTGCTTTCTTTGTCATTGTGATATGCGATCTTGCGATCGCTTTATCGCAATGATAAAGATAAATCATTTTATGTCGGGGATTTTTGATTGGTTTTATTAAAATGGCCTATTAATAATGTTTTCTTTTATTCGAGCCTTTTTGAAATAGAACTTTAAATTGATATCAATTTGAAACAAAATTAAAAAGGGACCCATTTCACATTATATTTTTAGAATAGTAATGATATGAAATGCGGAGTTGTTGTATGTCACAACAATTGGTGATTCGCTGGAAGAAACAGTTATCTCTGAAAAGTATTGAAATACTCAAATTTTTCAAAATAGAAATTTTATTCAAAAGGGAAAATTCTAATACAACTAGGTATTGTTGCATTCTAAATAAAATAGTACTTTCTTCGCTAATTTCCTCTTTTGTTAAAAATAGAGACATTCTAGATTTTAAATTGGTGTTTGTTGGTTGGTATTGATAAAACAGAGAACGTTTTCCAAATCAGCTAGTAAAATTAACTCCTTTGTCACAGGTAGAGCCTTTCCTGCCAGCAAACGTCCATAGTTTCGGCAGGGATACCTTTAAACCATATCATTGTCTATTGTCCCATTCACTTCAGAGCATGATTAACAGAATGAATTCCAAATATGTTTTTTCACATTTTGTATTTCTTTTCATTTTCTGCTATTTTGTAAGATAAAAAGTCATTGCCCTAGTGTGGTGGCCAATTAAGTGACAATGCCATTCACTGGTAGTAATCTAACCGAACAAGCTGGCTCGTGATGAGACCCCTTGTCTTACAATTGAAGCCATTACCCTGTTTTGGTATGCAGTATTGGTAATGTCGGCTAAACTATTTTCCTATGAACATGGAAAGCAGGCTTGTAATAAGACCTCTCAACTTTTATATCCAGTATTCTTGGAATTACACCCTAAATAATCATGAACTTGGGTAAATGGGATAGACAATTTTCCTCCTTAAGATAGGATGGATGACAAGGTAAGAGTTTGAGATGCTGAATTTGGATTAGCTTCTATTCTAATATTGATAACCCTTCTGTAACCAATTTGAAAAACCTAAAAAGATTTACAAGATTTATAAACTTCAAGAGGGGTTCACTAAGATTTTAGTGTAGTTTCAGAATGCAAGTATAACTAATTTCCTAGAAATCATTCCTTTTGTTTAATACTTCTATTTATTTAAAAGTAAATATCGCATCACTTGTTTTTTGAGAAACTCTTTGAATACAGCAAAGGTTAAATAGAAAATTCCTTACAGTTTTATTTTCTAATTTTGCTACAAACTATAAAAATGCTATTAAAAGGAGAAGGGGTTACCTTCTTAGTTGAAAATTTTCTTTAATATTAGACCATTAACAGGGAGAGAATCTCTCAACCCTGATAAATCTTGTAGCATGAAGGTCGAATGGCTATATTTTCACAGATCTGAAACGGTCCAATCCACATCTTCTAGAATTTGGTGTGTTTTCCTTTATCTTCATGGGCTTTGTCCCATTTCAGGACTAGATCACCGACTTGAAATTGATTAAAACCAGATGAAATTGAATCAAATGATGAGTTGATGATCTGCTGATGTTTCGCAAGAATAATTTTGGCTTTTTCTCTTTCTTCTTCAAATTTTAGGATTTGGTCATGTCTAAGCTGTAAAGAAGAAGAAGGCTTTTCTTCAATAAATTGAACTAGAGCTAGAGAAGGAAGAATAAGATTTCTTGGTAGTAGAGCTTCTCTTCCATAAACGAGTTTAAATGCGGAATAACCTATAGAAGCCTTTTGTGTTATCCTGTCAGCCCATAGTGCAAATATTAAAGATTTGTGCCAGTTCTTGTGATTCTGTTCGATAGTTCACTTGATGATTTTGATAAGGTTTTTGTTTGTAGATTCGGCCAAACCATTGCCCTGAGGATAATAGTTAGCAGAATATTTGAGTTTGAAACCTCTTTATCTGTGAAATCAAACATAGCATTGCCTGAAAAGTAAGATGCATTATAAAAAACAAGAGCATTCGGAACGCCAAATGTGGTAATGATGAATTGATCTGTGAATTCAATAATGGATTCAGAGTTTGTTGTCTTTAGCGGAATCGCTTCAACCCACTTGGTAAAGTAATCAATATCGGTAAGGATATACTTGTGATATTTGGAAGAATTAGGAGTAATTTCTCCAATAATGTCCAATCCCCATTCCTCAAATGGTTGTTCAATGTTGACCGGTTGCAAAGGGAAGGCTAATTTCTTTTGTCTTCCACTTGAAGTTTGACAATTTCGAAATTGCTCACATATTCATGAGAATCTCTAAACAGAGTGGGCTAGTAATACCCAACATGGATGACTTTGTGAGCTGTGGTATCAGCTCCGAAGTGGCCTCCTGTTGGTCCGTCATGCAAATCCTGCAAGACCCTTTGTGTTTCCTGTTTTTCAAGGCATCTTAATAAAACAGAATCATAATTTTGCCTAAAAAGAACATCATCAATAATGACAAAAAATTTTGCTTTCAATCTTACGGCTCTTTTGTTTTTGTAGGATAGGTTGGGAGGTGCATATCCATTTTTCAAGTAAAATATTAAATCAGCATACTGTGATTCAGAGTCAATGATACTTATCTGGTTGATGGTTTCAGATTGATCTTTATCGCTTGATTCCGGAATGTTTGATGCGCCTGCAAATAACCTGCAAAAACCTTGGCCTCTAACAATCTTTGCTGGCTTGATTTCTAGGTCATATTCTTGAAGTGTTGTTACCCAATTTTTCCTTTTTTCTCCCAGTTCTCTTTGGATTAATAGTTGTCTAAATGAGGAGAAAGGAACTATAAGCTTTGTATCGGCTTTTAACAGGAACGGTATGCAATGTTTAACCGCTTTATATACAACAAAGGCTTGTTTTTCTACTTCAGAATAGTTTAGTTCTGCACCTTGAAGATTTGAGCTATAGAATGAAATCGGTGCTTCCAAATTGTGATCGTTGATATGTGTAAGTACTCTAGCATAAGAGGAATTGGATGCGATGGTATGCAATGTAAAATGATTAGAAAAATTTGGGGTATTTAGAGATGGGGCATTGATTATTGACTGCTTGATTAGTTCAAATGCTTCCTTTTCTGGCAATCCCCATTTGAAGACTGAATTTTTCTTAATCATAGTTTGAAGTGGTAAAATAATTTGAGTAAAATATGGAATGAATCTTTTTACAAAATTGATTTGGCCTAAAAATGACTGCATGGATTTCTTATTATGAGGAAGAGGGATTTCAGAAATTTCTTTAATCCTATCTGGATCAATATAGATTCCATCTTTAGATACAATAAATCCTAGGAGCTTACCTTGATCAAGAGTGAAGAAAGATTTCTTAGGGTTTAGAGAAATACTGTATTTCTTACAGCGTTGGAAGATTTGATTCAAATCATGCAAGTGATTGGATCTCTCTTTTGAAAATACAATAATATCATCTAAATAGACGACTACTGTTCTATTAATTAACCCTTTGAAAGCGATATCCATCGCCCTTTGGAAAGTGGCTCCTGCATTAATAAGTCCGAAAGGCATTTTCTGATATGCATATGTTCCCCACTTTGTTATGAATGTGGTTTTGAGTCGGTCATCCGGGTGGACCAGAATTTGGTTATACCCTGAAAACCCGTCCAAAAAGGACATTAACTCTGAGCCAGCCACCGATTGGAGTATCTGCTCCATAGTGGGTAATGGGAAATTATCTTTTAGACTTGCCTTATTTAAATTCCTGAAATCAATACAAATTCTTATGTCGCCATTTTTCTTTCTGACTGGTACTATATTGGAGACCCAATTTGAGTGTCGTACGGGAAAAATAATCTTAGCTTTCAAGAGTTTGTTGAGTTCCGACTTTATTTGACCCTCTAAGTTTGGATGTATTTTTCTCAACTTTTGTTGAATTGGTTTCTGTTCAGGAAGCATTGGGATAGTGTGCTGAATAATAGATGTGTCATATGTTTTTAGATCATTATATCTCCAAGAGAAACGATGTTTATTCTTTCGTAACAGACTAAAAAATGCTTCCTTTTCCTCTATGGAAAGTCCTAATCCTAAATTAATGCTTTGAGTATTTTGTTCGGTGCCAAGGTTTATTAATTCAAACCTTAAGGTAGAGCTCTGAAGCTTTGTATTAGACACAGGTTTGAACCTGTCTTTGATACCGTAAAGATCTTCAAGCTTCACTACACGCTTAGGGATTGAGTTTTCCTCATGTTTACCTTGTATTTGAGTATCGTGCTCATCTTCCTCAATGATTTGATTGTCATAGGATTTTTCAGAGGTTAGAAATTGTAAAATGTCATCATCGTGGTTAAACACTCTCCAATTGGTTACATTGTCAGGAATGGATGGTCTAAAAAGTAATTCTACTAAAAACCTATCTGGACTATAGTCTTCGGAAGGGAGTAGCTTGGAAGCGACATTGGCTAGCAACTCGGCTGCCGAATTTTGTGACCCAGGAATGGAATAAATATTGAATACTAAAAAATGGGATGTTAGCTCTTGTACCAGCGATTGATAATTCTTAAGATGGTTCGAAAGACAATGAATTGTATTCCTTACCTGTTTAACGATAATCTCAGAGTCACCAAAGACCTTTAAGTTTTGAAATTTTAGGCCAATCGCTTTATATAGTCCTTGGACTAGTGCTTCGTACTCGGCTGTGTTATTGGTGCATTCAAATTCTAATCTACAGGACATCATTGTTTTTTCTCCTTGTGGGCTGAGCAAAGCATCCTACTCCTGATCCTTCACTGGACTTAGATCCATCAAAATATAAAGACCAAAATAATGAATTATCTACATTTTTGTTACAACATTCTCAGTAACATTAATGCATTTAGACCTGTTGGTCTGTGAAAAGTTTTCAATTTGTGATGCGAAATTGTTGACTGAGAAAGGAGATGGCTGGGCAATATAATTGCCGAAAAATGACTCAGAAGAATAATTTCCTAGGATATTGTTATTGAACGCAACCGGTTGATTTTCCTGTTCAAATTCCGTAACAGTGTGGGTCATATGTTTTTCCCGATCAATCTTTATTCGATTGGGCTTGCCCTTATAGGGGAGCCACATATGTGACCAATCAGTGGAGATATACACATGGAGCTTTTCTGACCAATCCCTGCTTAAAATCATCCCTTAGAATTCATGTATATCGGCGACTAGGATGTCAATCCTTTGGACTATTCTTGGGTCTGCTGATAACCTAATCGTTACAGAGTTTGATTCCCCTAGAACTTGAAATTTAGTTCTATCTAACTGCACAATGTTAATAGAAGACTTCTGGGGTTCTATATTCAGTTTAGAGCAAACTGAAGCAGGCATTATATTCGAACATGCCCCAGAATCAATTAAGTAGTTGTGTAGATTTCGATTATAAATTTCATAAGTCAAGAGGAAAGGAGGGGTATGGGAGTTTGATCTATCTCCAATCAGAATTCTGTCAGTTGCCTCAACTCTACCAGCAGGGGGTTGTCCTGAGTCGCTTGCAGCTTTAGTGACGGGAAGATGTGAAGAATGAACAGCATTAAGTTCTTTGAGTAGTAATTTTTGCTGATGTTTTAATTTGTAAGTTCAAACATGGTGATGTTTTCCTTAGTTTTCTTCATGTGATCGACAATGTTATAATCCATCGAATCAGAAACTACCAATGTTTTAGATGACAAAGGTGTAGTAGAGGATGATGGCTGATTGTTAGATACTATCGCGGATGGCTTTCTAACAGGTACCTTTTCCTTTATAGTATTGGTTCCAGCGCTCTTTTTCTCTGGATTAGCTTGAAGAGGTTCGGGAGTACCTTTACTCCTTGTAGTGACAGGAAAGGCTTCTTTTTCAGCGTCAGTATCGGAATTAGGGAGTATAAAATCCTACATCGCGTGACATTCAACTACCTCCTCTTCTTCTTCTTCACATGTGTAACTGTTTCTTCCTCTTCTTCTTCCTCAGGATCCGAGTCTACATATGATATAACATTTGGAGGTTTGGACTCGGGTTTCTTGAAATTCCTATATGGTTTCTTTGTTGAGGATTCTGATACTTGTTTCTTGATCTCAACCATTTTGTTCGACATGTTTTTAAGGACTTTTTGAAGGCCCTCCATGTCATATGGATCCTTAGTAATATTTTTATTAGAGTCATCTTTAAAGGACACTTTTTTAGATTTTCTTTCTTCCAAGGCAATTTTCTTTTCTAAGGCGATTACGCTCTTTTCCACAACGAGTGCTTCCTTCATGTTTTTGGCCAATGTCGGTTGTTTAGCCCTATCAACAAATATGGCAATGTTTGAAGGCAAAGTAGTGATATACCACTCGCTTCTAACTTGTTCGCTTGGCTTATCATCAGTGGGGATTTTGTTCAAGTGTTTGTTGAATCTGGAGTTAAACTCCTTAATGGGTTCTCTTGACTCAATCCTTAAATTCGAAAGGTCATGGACAAGTGTAGCTAAGGATCTGTCATCGCCGTATTTGGTGAGAAACTATTCCTTGAAGATATTCCAACTCATGATGGATCCAGAGGGCAAGGAAAAATACCAAGACCATGCAGATCCTTGTAGTGAATAGGGAAACAATCTTACTACCACATCTTCTTCAGTGACTCCCTTTAGATTGACTGACAGCTTCTGCAGAAGTTCCAGCATCTGGACTGAACTTGGGTAACCATTTTTCAGGGTAATCGGGTAAAGGATGTAAAGGTGCAGGCATGGTGACCGCACTAGGACTTCTCCATGGTCTTTGGGCTATTTTAGGATTACCAACGAGCGCTTGTGGTGTTCCAGGTGCCTGAGGGGGAGGTGGAAGTATAGACTGAAAAGATTGCGATGCTTAAGATGAAGTCCCTTGGTGAACAACGATATGAAGTGGTGAAGTGGGTGTTTGACTTCGCACAGGTGATGATGAAATGGAAGATGATGGAGAAAAGGTTCCACTACCAGAACCTTCGGCGGTCTTTTTGATCCTTTTCCTTTCGGGTAAAGGAAATTCGGGTGGTTCAATACCTAGCTTTTCGCTTTGGAGTCTGGTAAGGTGAGGGGCTAAGAAAAATTGTGAAGTCTTACTGCCTATTGATACTTCAGATGTAGGAGGGGAAATTGAGAAGCCTTGAAGTTTCTGGATGATAGATTGAACTTCAGGGGACTCCGGACTTAAGTGTTCTGAAGTATGTTGTAATTGAGCAATAGTGGTTGATTCCTCTTCGTCTCGTCTGGATACTGGAGATTCAGAATGCGAACGAGATGTTCGAGGAGAGGTGGAGGGTGAATTACTCTTTGAATGGTTTGTAGGTGTTGGATTACTCTCCAGTTCATAGCGGATGGCCCTCCTTCTAGCGCCAGAAATGTTGAGGCCTCGAAAATCACTGCCACAACATTGGGGGATAACCACCTGGTCTGGACCTTAGTACAACTCCTTTTCTGTTTGGGATGGTGGCTCCGACTGGAGATAATGGGACCATTTTTGTGATAATGAACTAAAAGGGATGGATGGGTGATGAATAGTTTGCTTAAGTGATAGGCGACTAGCTTATTCTATTGACAGAAATAGGGAAACTAATACTAATCCCGGGAACAACTTATTCATTCGTAATGCAGCGTTAAATAGTCTTTAACTATCTAACATGCATGTAGATTACTCTGTAAAATAAACAAGAGACATTCAATCATTCAAAGATTACTTCATATGAATAGTCACAATGAAGCGATAAATACAAATTACTGCATTCACTGTTTATATCATCGATACATATATACGATTAAAAGAGAAGCATGCGATAAACAACCAATAGTGGAATGCATAAAGAATGTTGCGAAAAGCACATATATATATAAGAGATAATAGCAAGAGAAATTTAAACAACAATTCATATAACAAAAATGAGTACAGACGCAGATAATAGTACCATGTGAGCTGCAGATCAATCTGAAATATCAATCGCTATTCAAAATTCCTTCTTCAACACAAAAATGCTTTTAAACAATGACAGTAGTGCACATTTGCATAAAAACCTTCCTCATTAAATTCATAATAATTGGTCCAGTTTCATAAAAAAATATCCCGGAAGTACGATAGTGTTACTTCAGGGTTTAAGTCATATACAAAACTTTACGACCCTTTCTAAATGCATGAAAGGGTCTATAAATACTACTGAGCTAAAAAAATATATGAGACAAAATCCTACTAAATTGGTATCAGTAAATGCGATCTATTTCTCAGGGGTGATATGGCAGTCGGTGATGTGAGTCATGACTCAGGTTGTTTTCCCTTAAACCTGAGCTGGCTTATCGCAAGCATCGACTCCACTTCTGGCAGTCTGTTGAGGCGCAAACTAAATTGGGCAGCGAAGGTGGCATCCTGAATTTCGGGTATAATATACCCGACAGCATCCGTAAGGCATTTCAAGGCGGCTCTTTGGCTGTATGGCTTGATTAAGAAGAACCAATAAGCATCCCATGTTAAACTCTTGATTCCAGCGATTAATCTTCCATTTTTCTCCAGCTCCGGGTAGCATGAGTGCTCCAACATCTTTGTCGCTATTAATTGACCTGGAGTACATTGGGAAATCATATTAGACAAATAAAGCGTATTATTTACTAATTCAACCAAATTTCCAGTGGTTGCTTTGCATCTGAAAATCGCTCTTTCTGCCTTCATTAGTTGCGATTGCCATTCAGTGAATAATATTTCTTTGTGCGATTCCAGAATTCTCGATAGATTAGTCGCCTGGCCTTGATTGGAATCCTGCCATTCTATAAAGTTTGTCAGTGTTTCTTCGGCCTGATCCAAATCGGTCCTTGTTTTTTCTACCTTTTTGCTTATGGATGCTACTAACTCACATAATGGTTCTGCTTGTGTAATCTGCTGACATAGGAGCTTAACCTGATTAACCAATGCCTTATTTAACTAGAGTGCTTCCACTTTGAATTCATCTACCTGAGGGAGCTTTTTCATTTGCTCAATTTGAGTGGTCAATTGAGCGATTTGCTCATATTTTGCTTTCATTGTTCCCTCAGTCGATATTCTTAATTGCTCTAATGCTGCCGATATCTCCCTTTGCCTTTGGACTGTGCTTTCATCAATCCTCTGCTTTTCCTCTTGTAATTGCTTAGTCAGCTGATGATTGCTCTGTTGTTGCACTAGCAATTCCTGTTCTGCCTGCTCTGCCTTCTGCTGAACTTCCGATAATTTCGCCTGTAGCGAAGAGATGTCTTGATCCTTGGCCTTCAATAAACTGCTCACCTCCGATGCTTTATCAATGGTCGCCGCCGAATATGCTCCAACGAATTGCGACAGCTTGGTTAAGTCATCGGAGGGGTCGAATTCCTCTTTCCACACAACATTGCCCGTCACTGTTAATTCAAGGAATAGGGAAGCTTGATCAGCTCTTCTCCTTTTCCTCTGTCGCTTTACAATAGCTTTATGCTTAGGGCTATAAAATACATCCAAAGGGGGAATCTCTTCTATTTGCAAAATGATTTCTCCCGTTGGATCTTTAGGAATTATCTCTGTTTCTTTTGATTTGGGTAGGTCGTTGGTTTCGCCCAAAACCGGTTTCGATGTCGCTTCTTGCCTGTCGCCTTCTTTAGAAACCTCATCATCTTTCGAGCACTCTAGGTTGCTGATGATTGTACTAAATTGCTGCCATTGCTAAAGCAAATTTGGATCAACTAGTATATCATTATTATTTTTAGAGTTGCTCTCTTCTTGGGCTTTCGCCTGGGTTTCTTCTTGTCGCTGCATATTTTCTTGGGTTACTTCCTGCCTCTGGCTATGCACTTCCTCCTGCTGCTTTGATGTAGTAGGAGGTGGCTTATTACTTCGCTGCTCAGGCTTGCCTGATCTTGTTGTCATCGGAACAGTCGCTAACAGGTCTAGAGGTAGAGTTTTCAACCTCTGTTCTCTAATTCTGTTAAATTCGACTAGCACTTCATCGTCGTACACATTTCTGGCAAGCGACTTAACTTGATACAACGATTCGGCCGATGCAAACAAATCATCAAATTTGTCTTCTTTGTGCTCGACCTTGGCCAATTTGGCCTGGTTGAGCGCATTGTAAGCGATCTTCCTCGGATCATACTGCCTGCTTGGCAGAGTAGCCAGAGTGAGCGAATTCATTTTCCCAGCTTCCTTATCTGCATGTTTGATATCATGCAGGGTATAAATTCCAATTCGTAAGGGAAAAGAGGGCCAAACATGTTTTTTTTGCTTTTTTTAGGGTCTGAGTAACCCCATCAGCATTGATTTGATAAGCTACTTCTCTGGCAAGTAACTTATCGGGGATGTAAAGTGGTAGCACATGCGGCCTGGCCTGACTGCCAATAACTCTGATGTAGGTGAATTTCTCCTCCCCAAACCAACTTGCTACTGCGGTCAAATCTACACCTGCTTGCTCAGAAATCTTCGGGGCAGGCTTATCAAAAATGGAGTAATGAATTGGCAACATAAAACCGTTGCAGATTTGATAAAGATGGTGCTTATAATTAGTCTTCCACAATTTTTGATAATATATGTGAATGGGTGTGGGGTCTTGCGACTTCCATCTCCATCCAAGCACAGGAAACTTAGAATTAAAACACAACACATCCATCACATAGGCACTGTAATAGAATGGCGGAATAAACCTCTCTGTGACGCGAGAGTTAAACCTGAAATCGAGAATGGATTTGGCTAACTTGTCGGATAATATAACCACCCAATCCATAATTTCGCCACTACATGCCGCCTCCACTAAGGGGACCATTTCTATGGTAAAATTGGCGGAGTCATGCAATCCCCACAACCTACACAGCATAATTCCAGCATAGCAGTAAGGAGAACATAGGGAGTCAACTGAGTACTTACCCGAGGATTCATGCTTGTGTTTTGCTGGATTCTGTCTCCAGCCTCGAATTGGTTCAGACTCGGTCTCGTTCTCTGCTCGAAATTTCTCCAGAAATGCTGCATTATATTTTTTCTCTTCTGCCAGTAGGTGATACATTTGCCTTAGATCTTCGGCTCGAAAAGAACCGAAAATCCTTCCGTCCGTAGTGCTAAACAATCTGTTGGTAATTGGGAGCTCTTGGATTTCCCACCTTACCACATCCGTGTATGGGAGAATTTGTTCCCGGGCCGCTATTCTGTGTAGAAAGGAGTCGGCCAAGTCTTTTAAATTGGCGTCAGATTTGCTGGTATTATCGCATGAGATTTCTATCCCGGTCACCTTTGGCTCTTCGGCTTCAATCAAATTATACGTTCCTTGCCAAGTGGTCCTGGTAAGTCCTAAGCACGTCGTACCTGATATAAGCCCTTTTTTCTTACCACTTGGATCAACGACAGCTTGCCCTGCGGCTCGCGAAGCAGTAGGCATTGTAGTCTTCTTGGATTTCTTTCCCATCCCACTTAATTCTGTCTTTGTGGAAGAATCTTGCACAGAGCGAAAGATAGGCGTAACACAGGCAACAATAACATGAATTGAACAGAATGAAGTATATATATCTGAATGCATTCATAGAGATCAATTGACTTAAGGTGGCCTTGGGATCAAATCTATGGACAGATCGCAAGCTTGTTGTTCTCATTAAATGGTCGTTATGGCCTGTCAATCTCATTAATACCAGTCGCTTCGGTTAATGGCCGAATGATTTATTTGAAGCATGCCTTGGGCGATTTGGCGGTTTGAATGCAGATGAGCGGCTTTTCAAAGGATATTTCCTTAATTACGAATAAATCATATTAAACTGCCTTTATGACTTTTACTTTTAAAACTACGCTTTTTACCCTTTTTCGTAATCGGGCATCGGGGAAATGCTAAGTTATTGCATTGGTTTCGTTTTGGAATCCACGATCGCCGATAGCGATATCGCATCGCGTCGGGAATAGTTAGCAGGGTCCTTTAGAATGAGGGCACGGTGAGTCGCCGATCGCTGATAACGATATCGCAACGCTTCGGGCGAGGGGGAGCTTATTTGCACTTTAAGTGTTATCGCCGATTGTCGATTTCCGATTTCGCATCGCATCAGAGCAAGGGTTGTTACTCATGTTACTTTATGCTTTTGCCGATATCCGATAGCGATTTCGTATCGGCGAAAATCAAGATGTCCCTTAAGTTGTGCTCTCTTTGTCATTGCGATATGCGATCTTGCGATCGCTTTATCGCAATGATAAAGATAAATCGTTTTATGTTGGGGGTTTTTTGATTGGTTTTATTAAAACAACCTTTTAATAATGTTTTCTTTTATTCGAGCCTTTTTGAAATAGAACTTTAAATTGATACCAATTTGAAACAAAAATTAAAAGGGACCCATTTCACATTATATTTTTAGAATAGTAATGATATGAAATTGGGGGGTTGTTGTATGGCACAACAATTGGAGATTCGCTAGAAGAAACAGTTATCTCTGAAAAGTATAGAAATACTCAAACTTTTTCAAAATAGAAATTTTATTCAAAA
>APFE030755878.1:149260-179438 GCA_000404065.3 Pinus taeda
AACATTGGGGGATAACCACCCGGTCCGGACCTTAGTACAGCTCCTTTTCCATTTGGGATGGTGGCTCCGATTGGAGATAACGGGACCAGTTTCCCGATAATTAATAAAAGGGATGGATGAGTGATGAATAGTTTGCTTTAATGATAGGCGACTAGCTTATTCTATTGACAAAAATAGGAAACTAATACTAATCCCGGGAACAACTTATTCATTCGGAATGCAGCGTTTAATAATCCTTATCTATCTAACAGGCGTAGATGACTCTGTAAAATAAATAAGAGACATTCAATCATTCAAAGATTACTTCATATGAATAGTCACAATGAAGCGATAAATACAAATTACTGCATTCACTGCTTATATCATCGATACATATATACGATTGAAAGAGAAGCATGCGATAAACAAACAATAGTGGAATGCATAAAGAATGCTGCGAAAAGCACATATATATATAAGTGATAATAGCAAGAGCAATTGAAACAACAATTCATATAACAAAAATGAGTACAGACGCAGATAATAGTACCATGTGAACTGCAGATCAATCCGAAATATCAATCGCTATTCAAAATTCCTTCTTCAACATAGAAATGCTTTTAAACAATGACAGTAGTGCACATTTGCATAAAAACCTTCCTCATTAAATTCAGAATAATTGGTCCAGTTTCATAAAAAAATATCCCTGAAGTACAATAGTGCAACTTCAGGGTTTAAGTCATATACAAAACTTTACGACCCTTTCTAAATGCATGAAAGGGTCTATAAATACTACTAAGCTAAAAAAAATTATGAAACAAAATCCTACTAAATTGGTATCAGTAAATGCGATCTATTTCTCAGGGGCGATCTGGCAGTTGGCGATGTGAGTCATGACTCAGGTTGTTTGCCCTTAAACCTGAGCTGGCTTATTGCAAGCATCGACTCCACTTCTGGCGGTCTGTTGAGGTGCAAACTGAATTGGGCAGCGAAGGTGGCATCCTGAATGTCGGGTATAATATACCCGACAACATCCGTAAGGCACTTCAAGGCGGCTCTTTGGTTGTATGGCTTGATTAAGAAGAACCAATAAGCATCCCATGTTAAATTGTTGATTCCAACGATTAATCTTCCGTTTTTCTCCAGCTCTGGATAGCATGAGTGCTCCAACATCTTTGTCGCTGTTAATTGACCTGGAGTACATTGGGAAATCGTATTAGACAAATAAAGCGTATTATTTACTAATTCAACCAAATTTCCAGTGGTTGCTTTGCATCTGAAAATTGCTCTTTTTGCCTTCATTAATTGCGATTGCCATTCTATGAACAATATTTCTTTGTACAATTCTAGAATTCTCGGTAGATTAGTCGCCTGACCTTGATCGGAATCCTGCCATTCTATAAAGTTTGTCAGTGTTTCTTCGGCCTGATCCAAATCGGTCCTTGCTTTTTCTACCTTTTCGCTTATGGATGCTACTAACTCGCACAATGGTTCTGCTTGTGTAATCTGCTGACATAGGAGCTTAACCTGATTAATCAATGCCTTATTTAACTGAAGTGCTTCCGCTTTGAATTCATCTACCTGAGGGAGCTTTTTCATTTGCTCAATTTGAGTGGTCAATTGAGCGATTTGATCATCTTTTGCTTTCATTGTTCCCTCAGTCGATATTCTTAATTTCTCCAGTGCCGTCGATAGCTCCCTTTGCCTTTTGATTGCGCTTTCGTCAATCCTCTGCTTTTCCTCTTGTAATTGCTTAGTCAGCTGATGATTGCTCTGTTGCTGCGCTAGCAATTCCTGCTCTGCCTTCTGCTGAACTTCTGATAATTTCGCCTGTAGCGAAGAGATGTCTTGGTCCTTGGCCTTTAATAAACTGCTCACCTCCGATGCTTTATCAATGGTCGCCGCCGAATATGCTCCAACGAATTGCGATAGCTTGGTCAAGTCATCGGAGGGGTCGAATTCCTCTTTCCACACAACATTGCCCGTCAGTATTAATTCAGGGAATAGGGAAGGTTGATCAGATCTTCTCCTTTTCCTATGTCGCTTTACAACAACTTTATGCTTAGGGCTATAAAATACATCCAAAGGGGGAATCTCTTCAATTTGCAAAATGATTTCTCCCGTTGGATCTTTAGGAATTATCTTTATTTCTTTTGATTTGGGTAGGCCGCTGGTTTCGCCGGAAACTGGTTTCGATGTCGCTTCTTGCGTGTCGCCTTCTTTAGAAACCTCGTCACCTTTCGAGCACTCTAGGTTGCTGATGATTGTACTGAATTGCTGCCATTGCTGGAGCAAATTTGGATCAACCAATGTATCATCATTATTTTTAGAGTTGCTCTCTTCTTGGGCTTTCGCCTGGGTTTCTTCTTGTCGCTGCACATTTTCCTGGGTTACTTCCTGCCTCTGGCTATGCACTTCCTCTTGCTGCTTTGATGTAGTAGCAGGTGGCGTATTATTTCGCTGCTCAGGCTCGCTTGATCTGGTTGTCATCGAAACAGTCGCTAACAGGTCTAGAGGCAGAGTTTGCAACCTCTGTTCTCTAATTTGGTTAAATTCGACTAGCCCTTCATCGTTGTACACATTTCTGGCAAGTGACTTGACTTGATACAGCGATTCGGCCGATGCAAGAAAATCCTTGAATCTGTCTTCTTTGTGCTCGACCTTGGTCAATTTGGCTTGGTCGAGCGCATTGTAAGCGATATTCCTCGGATCATACTGCTTGCTTGCCAGAGTAGCCAGAGTGAGCGAATTCATTTTCCCAGCTTCCTTCTCTGCATGTTTAATATCATGCAGGTTATAAATTCCAATTCGTAATGGAAAAGAGGGCCAAACATGTTTTTTCGCTTTTTTCAGGGTCTGAGTAACCCCATCAACATTGATTTGATAAGCTACTTCCCTGGCAAGTAACTTATCGGGGATGTAAAGTGGTAGCACATGCGGCCTGGCCTGACTGCCAAAAACTCTGACGTAGGTGAATTTCTCCTCCCCAAACCAACTTGCTACTGTGGTCAAACCTACCCCTGCTTGCTCAGAAATCTTCGAGGAAGGCTTATAAAAAATGGAATAATGAATTGGCAACATAAAACCGTTGCAGATTTGATAAAGATGGTGCTTATAATTAGTCTTCCACAATTTTTGATAATATATGTGGATGGGTGTGGGGTCTTGCGACGTCCACCTCCATCCCAGCACAGGAAACTTAGAATTAAAACACAACACATCCATCACATAGGCACTGTAATAGAATGGCGGAATAAACCTCTCTGTGACGCGAAAGTTAGACCTGAAATCGAGAATGGCATTGGCTAACTTGTCAGATAATATAAACGCCCAATCCGTAATTTCACCACTACATGCCACCTCCATTAAGGGGACCATTTCTATGGTAAAATTGGCGGAGTCATGCAATCCCCATAGCCTACACAGCATAATTCCAGCATAGCAGTAAGGAGAACATAGGGAGTCAACTGAGTACTTACCCGAGGATTCATGCTTGTGTTTTGCTAGATTCTGTCTCCAACCTCGAATTGGTTCAGACTCGATCTTTTTCTCTGCTCGAAACTTCTCCAGAAACGCTGCATTATATTTTTTCTCTTCTTCCGGTAGATGATACATTAGCCTTAGATCATCGGCTCGAAAAGAACCGAAAATCCTCCCGTCCGCAGTGCTAAACAATATGTTGATAATTGGGAGCTCTTGGATTTCCCAACTTACCACATCTGTATATGGGAGAATTTGTTCCCGGGCCGCTATTCTGTGCAGAAAGGAGTCGGACAAGTCTTTTAAATTGGCGTCAGATTTGCTGGTATTATCGCATGAGATTTCTATCCCGGTCACCTTTGGCACTTCGGCTTCAATCAAATAATATGTTCCTTGCCAAGTGGTCCTGGTAAGTCCTAAGCACGTCGTATCTGATATAAGCCCTTTGTTCTTTCCGCTTGGATCAACGACAGCTTGCCCTGCGGCTGGCGAAGCAGTAGGCATTGTAGTCTTCTTTTATTTCTTTCCCATCCCACTTGATTCTGTCTCTGTGGAAGAATCCTGCACAAAGGGAAAGATAGGCATAACATAGGCAACAATAACATGAATTGAACAGAATGAAGTATATATATCTCGATGCATTCATAGCGATCAATTGACTTAAGGTGGCCTTGGGATCAAATCCGTGGATAGATCGCAAGTCTGCTGTTCTCATTAAATGGTCATTATGGCCTGTCAATCTCATTAATACCAGTCGCTTCGGTTAATGGCCGAATGATTTATTTGAAGCATGCCTTAGGCGATTTGGCGGTTTGAACGCGGATGAGCGACTTTTCGAAGAATATTGCCTTAATTACAAATAAATCATATTAAACTGCCTTTTTGACTTTTACTTTGAAAATTGCGCTTTTTACCCTTTTCGCAATCGGGCATCGTGGAAATGCTAAGTTATTGCATTGGTTTCATTTGGAATCCGCGATCACCAATAGCGATATCGCATCGCATCGGGAATAGCTAGTAGGGTCGTTTAGAATGAGTGCATGGTGAGTCGCCGATCGCCGATAGCGATATCGCAACGCATCGGGCGAGGGGGAGCTTATTTGCACTTTAAGTGTTATCGCTGATCATCGATTGCCAATTTCACATCGCATCAGAGCAAGGGTTGTTACTCATGTTACTTTATGCTTCTGCCGATATCCGATAGCGATTTCGCATCGGCGAAAACCAAGATGTCCCTTAAGTTGTGCTTTCTTTGTCATTGCGATATGCGATCTTGTGAGCGCTTTATCGCAATGATAAAGATAAATCATTTTATGTTGGGGTTTTTTGATTGGTTTTATTAAAAAGGCCTTTTAATAATGTTTTCTATTATTCGAGCCTTTTTGAAATAGAACTTTAAATTGATATCAATTTGAAACAAAAATTAAAAAGGGACCCATTTCACATTATATTTTTAGAATAGTAATGATATGAAATGGGGGGTTGTTGTATGGAACAACAATTAGCGATTCGCTGGAAGAAACAATTATCTCTGAAAAGAATAGAAATACTCAACTTTTTCAAAATAGAAATTTTATTCAAAAGGGAAACCTCTAATATAACTAGGTATTGTTGCATTCTAAATAAAACAATACTTTCTTCGCTAATTTCCTCTTTTGTTAAAAACAGAGACATTCTAGATTTTAAATTGGTGTTTGTTGGTTGGTATTGATAAAACAGAGAACTTTTTCAAAATCAGCTAGTAAAATTAACTCCTTTGTCACAGGTAGAGCCTCTGCTGCCAGCAAATGTCCATAGTTTCGGCAGGGATACCTTTAAACCATATCATTGTCTATTGTCCCATTCACTTCAGAGCATGATTAACAGAATGAATTCAAAATATGTTTTTTCACATTTTGTATTTCTTTTCATTTTCTGCTATTTTGTAAGATAAAAATTCATTGCCCTGGTGTGGTAGCCAGTTAAGTGACAATGTCATTCACTGGTAGTAATCTAACTGAACAAGCTGGCTCGTGATGAGACCCCTTGTCTTACAATTGAAGCCATTATGCTGTTTTGGTATGCAGTATTGGTAATGTTGGCTAAACTATTTTCCTATGAACATGGAAAGCAGGCTTGTAATAAGACCTCTCATCTTTTATATCCCGTATTCTTGGAATTACACCCTGAATAATCATGAACTTGGGTAAATGGGATAGACAATTTTCCTCCTTAAGATAGGTTGGATGACAAGGTAAGAGTTTTAGATGCTGAATTTGGATTAACTTCTATTTTAATATTGATAACCCTTCTGTAAGCAATTTGAAAAACCTAAAAAGATTTACAAGATTTATAAACTTCAAGAGGGGTTCACTAAGATTGTAGTGTAGTTTCAAAATGAAATTATAGCTAATTTCCTAGAAATCATTGCTTTTGTTTAATAATTCTATTTATTTAAAAGTAAATATTGCATCGCTTGTTTTTTGAGAAACTCTTTGAATACAGCAAAGGTCAAATAGAAAATGCCTTACAGTTTTATTTTCTAATTTTGCTACAAACTATAAAAATGCTATTAAAAGGAGAAGGGGTTACCTTCTCAGTTGAAAAATTTCTTTAATATTAGACCATTAACAAGGAGAGAATCTCTCAACCCTATTAAATCTTGTAGCATCAAGGTCGAATGGCCTATATTTTCACAGATCTGAAACGGTCCAAGCCACATCTTTTGGAATTTGGTGTGTTTTCCTTTATCTTCATGGGCTTTGTCCCATATCAGGACTAAATCACCGACTTTAAATTGATTAGAACCAGATAAAATTGAATCAAATGATGACTTGATGATCTGTTGATGTTTCACATGAATAATTTTGGATTTTTCTCTTTCTTCTTCGAATTTTAGGATTTGGTCATGTCTAAGCTGTAAAGAAGAAGAAGGATTTTCTTCAATAAATTGAACTGGAGCTAGAGAAGGAAGAATAAGATCTGTTGGTAGTACAACTTATTTTCCATAAATGAGTTTAAATGGGGAAGAACCTATAGAAGCCTTTTGTGTTATCCTGTCAGCCCATAGTGCAAATATTAAAGGTTTGTGCCAGTTCTTGTGATTTTGTTCAATAGTTCGCTTGATGATTTTGATAAGGATTTTTTTTGCTGATTCGGCCAAACCATTGCCCTGAGGATAATAGTTAGCAGAATATTTGAGTTTGAAACCTCTTTTAATTGCGAAATCAAACATAGAATTGCTTGAAAAGTAAGATGCATTATCAAAAACAAGAGCATTCGGGACGCCAAACCTGGTAATGATGAATTGATCTATGAATTCAATAATGGCTCCAGAGTTTGTTGTCTTTAGCGGAATCACTTCAACCCACTTGGTAAAGTAATCAGTAGCGGTAAGGATATACTTGTGCTATTTGGAAGAATTAGGAGTAATTTCTCCAATAATGTCCAATCCCCATTCCTCAAATGGTTGTTCAATGTTGACCGGTTGCAAAGGGAAGGCTGATTTCTTTTGTCTTCCACTTGAAGTTTGACAATTTCGGCATTTGCTCACATATTCATGAGAATCTCTAAACAAAGTGGGCTAGTAATACCCAGCATGGATGACTTTGTGAGCTGTGGTATCAGCTCCAAAGTGGCCTCCTGCTGGTCCGTCATGCAAATCCTGCAAGACCCTTTGTGCTTCCTATTTTTCAAGGCATCTTAATAAAACAGAATCATAATTTTGCCTAAAAAGAACATCATCAATAATGGTAAAATTTTTTGCTTTCAATCTTATGGCTCTTTTGTTTTTGTAGGATAGGTTGGGAGGTGCATATCCATTTTTCAAGTAAAATATTAAATCGGCATACTGTGATTCAGAGTCAATGATACTTATCTGGTTGATGGTTTCCGATTGATCTGTATCGCTTGATTCTGGAATGTTGGATGTGCCTGCCAATAACCTGCAAAAACCTTGGCCTCTAACAATCTTTGCTGGCTTTATTTCTAGGTCATATTCTTGAAGTGTTGTTACCCAATTTGCCCTTTTTTCTCCCAGTTCTCTTTGGATTAATAGTTGTCTAACTGAGGAGAAAGGAACTATAAGCTTTGTATGGGCTTTTAACAGGAAGGGTCTGTAATGTTTAACCGGTTTATATACAACAAAGGCTTGTTTTTCTACTTCAGAATAGTTTAGTTCTGCACCTTGAAGATTTGAGCTATAGAATGAAATCGGTGCTTCCAAATTGTGATCGTTGATATGTGTAAGTACTGTAGCATAAGAGGAATTGGATGCAATGGTATGCAATGTAAAATGATTAGAAAAATTTGGTGTATTTAGAGATGGGGCATTGATTATTGACTGCTTGATTAGTTCAAATGCTTCCTTTTCTGGCAATCCCCATTTGAAGACTGAATTTTTCTTAATCATAGTTTGAAGTGGTAAAATAATTTGAGGAAAATATGGAACGAATATTTTTACAAAATTGATTTGGCCTAAAAATGACTGCATGGATTTCTTATTATGAGGAAAAGGGATTTCAGAAATTTCTTTATTCCTGTCTGGATCAATATAGATGCCATATTTAGATACAATAAAGCCTAGGAGCTTACCTTGATCAAGAGCGAAGAAAGATTTCTTAGGGCTTAGAGAAATACTGTATTTCTTACAGCATTGGAAGATTTGATTCAAATCATGCAAGTGATTGGATCTCTCTTTTGAAAATACAGTAATATCATCTAAATAGACGACTACTGTTCTATTAATTAACCCTTTGAAAGCAATATCCATCACCCTTTGGAAAGTGGCTCCTGCATTAATAAGTCCGAAAGGAATTTTCTGATATGCATATGTTCCCCACTTTGTTCTGAATGTGGTTTTGAGTTGGTCATCTGGGTGGACCAGAATTTGGTTATACCATGAAAACCCGTCCAAAAAGGACATTAAATCTGAGCCTGCCACCGATTGGAGTATATGCTCCATAGTGGGTAATGGGAAATTATCTTTTAGACTTGCCTTATTTAAATTCCTGAAATCAATACAAATTCTTATGTTGCCATTTTTCTTTCTGACTGGTACCATATTGGAGACCCAATTTGAGTGTTGTACGGGAAAAATAATCTTAGCTTTCAATAGTTTGTTGAGTTCCGACTTTATTTGACCCTCTAAGTTTGGATGTATTTTTCTCAACTTTTGTTGAATTGGTTTTTGTTCGGGAAGCATTGGGATAGTGTGCTGAATAATAGATGTGTCATATGTTTTTAGATCATCATATCTCCAAGCGAAAACATGTTTATTCTTTCGTAACAAACTAACAAATGGTTCGTTTTCCTCTATGGAAAGTCCTAATCCTAAATTAATGTTTTGAGTATTCTGTTCGGTGCCAAGGTTTATTAATTCAAACCTTAAGGTAGAGCTCTGAAGATCTGTATTAGAGATAGGTTTGAACCTCTCTTTGATATCGTAAAGATCTTCAAGCTTTACTACACGCTTAGGCATTGAGTTTTCCTCGTGTTTACCTTGTATTTGAGTATCGTGCTCATCTTCCTCAATGATTTGATTGTCATAGGATTTTTCAGAGCTTAGAAATTGTAAAATGTCATCATAGTGGTTAAACACTCTCCAATTGGTTGCATTGTAAGGAATGGATGGTCTAAAAAGTAATTCGACTGAAAACCTATCTGGACTATAGTCTTCGGAAGGGAGTAGCCTCGAAGCGACATTGGCTAGCAAGTCGGCTGCTGAATTTTGTGACCTGCGAATGGAAGAAATATTGAATGCTAAAAAATGGGATGTTAGCTCTTGTACCAGTGATTGATAATGCTTAAGATGGTTCGAAAGACAATGAATTGTATTCCTTACCTATTTAACGATAATCTCAGAGTCACCAAAGACCTTTAAGTTTTGAACTTTGAGGCTGATTGCTTTATATAGTCCTTGGACTAGTGCTTCGTACTCGGCTGTGTTATTGGTGCATTCAAATTCTAATCTACAGGACATCATTGTTTTTTCTCCTTCCGGGCTGACCAAAATGCATCCTGCTCCTGATCCTTCACTAGACTTAGATCCATCAAAATATAAAGACCAAAATAATGAATTATTTACATTTTTTGTTACAACATTCTCAGTAACATTAATGCATTTAGACCTGTCAGTCTGTGAAAAGTTTTCAATTTGTGATGAGAAATTGTTGACTGAGAAAGGAGATGGCTGGGTAATATAATTGCTGAAAAATGACTGAGAAGAATAATTTCCTAGGGTATTGTTGTTGAACGCAACCGGTTGATTTTCCTGTTCAAATTCCGTAACAGTGTGGGTCATATGTTTTTCCCGATCAATCTTTATTTGATTGGGCTTGCCCTTATAGGGGAGGCACATATGTGACCAATCGGTGGAGATATACCCATGGAGCTTTTCTGACCAATCCCTGCTTAAAATCAACCCATAGAATTCAGGTATATCGGTGACTAGGATGTCAATCCTTTGGACTATTCTTGGGTCTGCTGATAACCTGATCGTTACAGAGTTTATTTCCCCTAAAACTTGAACTTTAGTTCTATCTAACTACACAATGTTGTCATTAAGTTCCCTCTCCCATCGAGTTATTTGTGATTTTACCTCTGGTGTGTTTCCAGCCATATACGCACTAATAAGAGTGTGCATATACTTTTTTCTAGTCTTCCTACCTCGCTTGCATTGGCCTCTACTGCAGGTTGAATGCCCACTAGCAGTCCATTTCCATCCCTTTCGTGTTCCTCTGTTGCCTTATTTAGCCACCTACTTTCCTTCTCTAGCCATACTTTCTTTGTCTCAGATGTAGTTTTCTTCACCTGATTCTTTCTCCTTTGTTGGGTTGCTCACTACAGTGCAATGTGTAATCTGGGCCTCCTCACTATGCTGCACTCATATTATAATTAAACCTAAAACAATAACATAAGGAATATCAAATTTTTGTATGTGTACTCCCCAAACTTTCATATTTTTATATGCTGCGAGTTTGGCCTCTCACCCAAGTCCTCGCAACTTGGTTTTTCCCGCCTTCTCCCTCAAATTCTCCCATGACATCTCTTGGGTTAACATTCTTCAGCCTCTCAAATCCTCTCCTCTCTGATTCATCCCTCCCTCGCTACCCACAACTTGTTCGTCTACCTTTGTAGTCCTAGAGGAGTCCTTAGATTGGTTAATTGTATTCCTGTTCTCAGTTTCAAAAGGGTTCCCCTTCCAAACCTCTCTCCTCTCTGGTATATCCAATCGAATTGTTCCCCTAGATAGCCCCTGGCTCTTATTCTCGACATTCTGGTTTGGTTTCACCTCAAACAACACTATCCATAGCCTTATCTCATTGGCCTTTGGGAAATCCTCCACTTTGTCTCAGCTTCGTGATTTGTCCCATCGATACCTCAGGTACCACCTAGCTGGGACTATTATATTTCTGTGCTCTCCCTTAATGGGATCCCCATTGCCTCCCCAACCTCCCTCATTCCCTCTCTACTCATCTTTCCAAGGCGACCATCTAACTTTATCATATCTCTCCACTTCATTATCATTCCAAAACAGGTTAGAGTTCCAGGACCGCCTGTTCTCAACTCGTTCCAAGTCTTGGATTTCACAATCCCCCTTCCCTAATACATCTGAATCAAACATTACTGCAATTCTATTGTTTAGGGCATTGAGGAAGACATACCTTCGATTTGTGTTGACCCGTCTGCATCCACCGCCCTGTGTCTACCTCATACGTCCACCACCTTTCTTTTCTTGTTCCCTCGCCTTCATTCTCGGCATCCAACTATCCTCTTTTTCAAATTCCTTTGCCTCTTTTTGTTTTTTCCTATTGTCCCTCCTATATTTCATCCTGCCTCCCACATGTCCTCATATTCCTCTCATTGCCCATTCTTTCATTCCTTCTCCTTGTGATGATGAACCTTTGACGCTTCCGCCTATGTCCTTAATTAACTCCCTTGTGCCTCTTGCTACTTTTGCCATTGGTACCTCTCTATACTTATGCCACTTGTTAGCTTTGTTCTCGTGCCCTCTCCCTTGCCCCCAAGCCTTCATCTCTCCCTACCATTCTCAACCACACCTGCCCTAGGTTTGTACCTTCCTCCTCACTGCCCTCTCCTTCCCCTTCTTGTTGTCGCAATCTCCTACCTCTCGATGTCCCCTCTTCCCTTGCGCCCAAGTGGATAGTCTATGTCACCTCCACCTCACATCCCCTCTCGCCCACCTCTTCTTCACTGTCACACCCCGATCGGGAGTATAATAAAATGTATCTAATTTTATAGCCACTATTATATATATATATTTTAATATAATGAAAAATTTAAATTATCTCAAAAAAAAATTGTAAACTTTTTTATTTAGATTTAATTAAAAAATTTATAAAATATAAATTCAAATAAAATATTTATAAAAAATGAAATGATTTTTTAGATATGTGAATAAAATATTTAAATATTTATAAATATATATAGGCCCTAAAACATATACTTAATAAAAACAAAATTATAATTTGTTTATTTATTTTAACTTTTTATAAACACTAAAACATTTCCCATAATAAATTTGATATATTACTTTAATTTATACCTTATAATTAGATATATTAACAAAACTACCTAGATTAAACATAATAATACAAATCTACTTTCTTATCATCCTCGTGAGATACGAATAGTTAAATTATTTGTTATATATATATATATATATATATATTCATTCGAGTGTCTTTTACTATTACATGGTAATAAATCAATAACTACGCATACTTAATAATTAATATCGATACTCTTTTACTAGATTATATAATACGGAGTTGTTCTCTCACGATTCCTTGCATGTGTATACTTCCAAACCTTGACATAAATATATTTTAAAATACACATTTAATAAATAATCTCAATATTCTATTACTAAATTATACAATATGGAGTTGTTCTCTCACAATTCCTCGCACGTATATTTTTCTAAACCTTCGCATAAAAATATTTTATGAGGTTAGCATGGATATATTATATCTAGTGGAGAATATATTGTTCACATGGGGAGGTATGACTATTCAATCCTACACTATTTTCTTCTGCCATCTATGGTGTTATATACTACTCTAGGATATCTAATTATTATAGACATTATTACTCATGTCATGTACAATAAAGGTTCTTTCATCATCTTCCTAGTATTTAGAATGATTTCGATGAAGTTAAAAACCTATATCTTTTCGCACACTTACATGTATCTTAGACTTTTTTCTATTTTTTTGGTTAGAAAATACATTTTTATCAAACTATGAATTTCAAATGTTAATGTCATTCTTATGAACATAAATATCAATTTAGAATTATTTTGAGGATCCATTCTCCTTTATTTATAATGATTTTTTAAGAGGCCCTTTTAAAAACACTATTTGTGGTTGATCACCAAAACTTAAATGAATAATATGATCAAAACATATTATTATATATTGTAGAGATAAAATATTAATTTTAAAGAAAACCATTAATTTATTAAATTAAATTTAAATTTAAATTAATAATAATAAATATTTAAATGGTATGTTAAAAAATACGATTTAAAATTTTATATTTAATAATATTATTGGTTTTATATAAAAATAATAATAAAATATTAGGAAACATTTTTAATTATTATTGAGTTTTACTTCTAAATATAATTATATACCGCAATCATAAAAATAAAAATAGATATTCAATACAAAGGAAAATTTAATTATATTAAATTATTAAAGAAATAATAATTTAATCTAACATTATTAGTTTTTAATGTAAAATAATAATAAAATATTATTAAAAAAATATTTTATTGTTTATTGAAGTTTCTACTATAATCCATATAATTATTATAGCATTGTCATGAGAAAAAACTAAAAAATGTATACAAGGAAAATACAATTACAAAGAGATCAAAAAGAAAAATCTAATGAATATTAATTAATTAATTAATTAAAAAAAAATTTATACATGATGTATTTTTCTATTTATTTATGATGAGTAAACTAAAAGAGAATCTAATGGTGTAAGAGATGTAGATTATTTAATGATCTTATGGAATAGCATAAACATGAGAAGTAATATTTATAAAATAACAATATATATCATCAGACATGTGAATCAACTACTCACATTACTAGCTTCTTATGCATGTAGTATTGGATTTTATGTCTAAATAGAAAATAAAGGATGTCATCTTTGTTTTGATATTTCCAATTTTGAGGTTAAGTACTTTGAATAGTAATAAAAAAAGGGTTATTTATAATTTTTCAAATAAAAATAAATAATTATTAATTAATTAAATGAAAAGTAAATAGATGTTATAATAAACCTTGTGATTATTTATTTATTCATATTGGTACACATTGGTTTATCATAACGTGAAGAGAATGTTTTTTGTGATCTTTCATTAAATCAATTATATTATTAATATATTAGCAATTATACTAGATGTTGTAAAGAAACTCTATAAGGCATAAATTGAAGAATACTAGTGAGATATAGAAAATCATTGAATATAAAAATTAGTAAACGAAATATAAAAAATAGTAAACAAAATATCATTCAAAGCTAGAAGATAAAGAGAAATCAATTACATTATGCCAAAATTTACAGATTCTATAATCTTTCCAACATATATTTCCTCTCAATCTTGAAATATGCTCTTTCAAGTTTCAATAACAAATCATTGATAAAAAAATGTGTTGTTTTTCAATATTGAAGATGCTATTTCAAGTTCCAATAACAAATCCTTCACAAAAAAAGGTGCTCTCTTCAATATTGAAGATTCTCTTTCAAGTTCCAATAACAAATCCTTTGCTTGTCCTTATTTTGGGCATTTGGATTGGTTTGTGACACATGAATTTTATATTGAAAATCTTCTTTTTTTTTAAATGAGAAATTCAAAATTTACAACTGACCATTCACCATTGATTAAAAAATTCTTTTAACTGATATAAAAACTTTAATTCACTATTCAGAGATACCATGATGAACTCTTATGGTAGCATCCACCAGCTTTCCTTTATTCAACATGATATATTGTGAGACATGGCTATCTATTTGACTAGGACATGGCCATGTATTTGACTAGGAAGCGGCCTACGAATAAACGGATAATGGTTTTTATGCCTTAGAAATTTTGAAAAAAAAAAAAAAGTGGAAAAATTTTGTGAAGTGTGCATTTGTTGTTGAGATTCTTTCATTCCACACAAGTTTGGTGCATATTTCTTTCTCCTCTCATTGACCAATTTTCAATATTTGACTAGGACATGACTATGTCGTTGACTAGGAAGTGGCCTACAATTTTTTTTTTGGAAAATGAGAAATTCAAAATTTACCATTGACCATTAATTAAATAGTTATTTTAAGTGATATAACAACTTTAATTCACTATTCAAAGATACCATGATGAAATCTTATGGTAGCATCCACGAGCTTTCATTTATTCAACATGATATCTTGTGAGACATGACTATGTATTTGACTAGGACATGACTATGTATTTGACTAGAAAGTTGCCTACCAATAAACACAAAAGGATTTTTATGCCTTAGAGATTCCAAAAAAGTGGAAAATTTTGTGAAGTGTGCATTTGATGTTGAGATTGTTTCCCTCCACACAAGTTTCGTGCATATTTCTTTCTCCTCTCATTGATCAATTTTCAATATTTGACTAGGAAGCAGCCTACAAATAAACACAAAATTCATTTTATGCCTTATAAATTCCGAAAAGGTAGAAAAAGTTTGTGAAACATGCATTTGATTTTGAGATTGTTTCCTTCCACACAAGTTTGGTACACATTTCTTTCTCCTCTCATTGACCAATTTTCAATATTGAACTATCTCACTTAAGCAAAACCTTATGGTATTCTATGTTCTACCTACACATAAATTGATCATATACCTACACATAAATTCACCATTAACCCATTTCATATTTCGAGTCTTCTGTGATATCTATTTCCCCTAGCTATGCTAAGCTAACATGATAAATGAGAAGATTCTCACTATTCAGACATGCCATAATGAATTGCTATGGTAACATCCACAAGTTTTCCTTTATTCAAAATGATACCATGATGAAATCTTATGGTAGCATCCACAAGCTTTCATTTATTCAAAATGATATCTTTCTAGAAATGGCTATGTATTTAACTAGCCCAAAAGGCTTTTTACTGCACATAAATTCAACATTCACCCATTTCATATTTCAAGACTTCTGTAACATCTATTTCTCCTAAGTATGCAAATATGAAAAATTAACATGAGAAATCAGAAGATTCTTAAAATTGACTAGGGTTAACACAAAATTGTTAAGCCTTTGCTAAACCATTGTGAATAAATGAGGCAATCTTGAATATTCATGCTATTAAGAAGATTATAAAAAGTACAAAGATTAAGGAATTTTTTTCTCCAATATTTATAAACAAATAGACTAAAAACCTTTCATTTTCAATTCATTTAGCATCGTAATAGATTCTTTTATTTAAAAATACTTCTGTTATTGTAAAAATTAAATGAATATTGAGATTTATAAATGCAAAAAATATTATGCATATGGAAAAAAAAATTGGAAAAAAAAATTATTAAATTGGTTTAATACTTTAATATGTAAGATTCTAAATATTTTTGATAAATAATAATAAATTCGTCTAGCGCTAAATTGCGTACGTAATTTACTCTCCGAACCCAGCACAAAGAAAGGAACCTCCTTCTCACTCCGACACCTATCACGTCTAACCTGAACATCCACACTGTGAAAGGTCAAACAAGAAGTAGGCAGTAAATTTCACAGGGCGTGGAATTAAAAAATAGCAGAAAACTATCCAGATTAAAACGAAACCTGAAGAGAGAACTAAAGCTATGCTTGAATTCAGAATTAGACCCACCGTCAGCCTTCCGTAATATGCGACGTTAAAGAGCTGAAGAACAGCATAAAAAAATACCAAAAGAATTTGACCGCTGTCCTCCGTTCAATGAGTAAACGATCAGACCATACACTACCACTACATAGAGATATGTATGGTACTTCAATCAAAACCTGACCAACACAAGCATTCGCACCATCTGTTCTTTCCTGTTTTAAGACACTAATTAATGAATTAAGAAAACATAAAACCAAACCAGAGAGATTTATAATCAAAATAAAAAAACCAGATCTAAAATGATGCAGATTACAATAAGACGCCGTAAATTCGAAAAATAAGACGTTGTAAATTCCAAAACGATGCAGATTACGTAAGACCTGCAGAACTTATTCTACTTTATTCTACTTGACAACTCCCTTCAGAAGTTGTTCTACCTGATAATTTACAAGAATCTACCATACATAAGTTTGTGTGCATCTTCAATATTCCTATTAGATGTTTCTAGCCTGAATGGCAACCACAATTCCCAGCAAGACGCAACAATCCCCGCCTATATGTGATAAAGCTGCGAATTTTATGGAAACGACTTCAAAGAAATGTCATTATCGTGGTAGTAGGTGAATAAGTTGCAACAATGTACTTAAAATATACTTCCTCTCAAACAGAGTTATGTCTGCAAAATGATGAAGGCGACTTAAAAATGTAGGGAGATGCTCCCGTATAATATACGGTTACCGAAAATGATATATACATAATGGGCATGAGAGATTACGACAAAACCACCTTGTGGTGCACGCATAATGAAAGAGATGATTACATGGCAATTGTTTCGCATATTGTCCAATCAAAATCATTTCACGACAAATTGCACATAAAATTCCATTACTATCATCGTCTGTCAATCTATCACCATTACTATCACCACCACTGTCTGTCAATCCATCACCATCACTATCACCACTGGTCTTAGCTACCAACTCATCAGAAACAATAACAGATACACAAGAATCAGCAACTGAGTAGGCACCAGCTACTCGATTAGTCTCATAGCCAGCCATATGTTGTTCTCTAAGTTGAAAAAATTGTATGGGATTAGTACCATTCACGTCATCCAAGAGTTGCAGCCCCTGTTCACAATGTGAGAAGCTCCCACTCCAGAATAATTGGAGGCTCAAAACATTTCTGTCCTGCAAACTCCAATCCCTTACCACTCGGCACAAAACACAAATGTTTTCCTCCATTGGATTACAACTCATTGGATCTTGTGATTCATAGTCTTGAGCCACTGTAATGTCATTTATATAGACATTGTCCCATATATACTCCACCTGCCACTGAGATATGTTGGCCTGGCAAATACATCTAAGCCCTACGCTCGAGATGGAGTGATGTTCTCCACGTTCCTCATCCCCTTCTGTTTCAGATCCATTTGAGTGATCTGTTACCGCGGCCGCTACTAATTTATGCATAGAGTATACCATGTTCCTACTTTTGCGTGAACCTAACCATGACCATACCATTCCCCTCTTGAACTGCTTTATTAAAAGTCTTTCAAACCGATCAACTATTTCTCTAATGCTATAGTGGTTATTAATTTCATTTCCTTACACCTCCATCTGATCGTTTTTATGCGTAAAAAGCAAGAACGTAGCATGGATAATTATTGGTGGAGTTTATATATATACACACAAGTCGTAAAAGCTTTGTATCATGCTAGGGGACACGGGTGAGCTTAAGTTGATTATAGATTCCTTGAATATTCCGGAATCTGAGTGATATGAGCATGGTAAAAAAATGATCCAAGTGAATGTTGGTGGCCACACACCAATCCCACTTGGACCCCCACAATTACCTCTTTCAGATTTTTAGTTTCCTTAATTGTAGCACAATTTACTATTTTTAGCAGTTTTTCGGGTCCTAAACTTCCGGAGCAGTTTTGAGGCCCTAAATGGCTTTTTTTGGGAAATCTCGGAGCAACATGGTTCACTCGCCATTGTTGCTCTTTCCAAAGTTATACTCATCGAATATATCTTTGTAATGAGCTATTGCGTGTGTCAAATGCAAATCGTATGCCAAAGTTACGATCCCGGGAATTTGATGTACCAATTTACCCAAACGGGGCCCACATTTTGACGCTTCATCTCCTAGGGTTAGGTTTTTTGATGTTTAGAGTTTTCCATTGTTTTTCAACAATAAATAGGCCTTCAAGCCTCATTGTAACATAGTTCAGAGGCATGTAGCTGCCACATCTCTTCTGAGAGATAAGCTACCATCACCCTAGCTGGTTTATTTCCATTTCTGTTTGTAAGCATATTTCACTATTTTACATTAATGAAATGAAGTATTATTTCCATTGCATCTCTATATGTATGGTAATATCTGTAATTTGTTGCGTTCCTGTTTAAATCAGGATCATCTCAATTCTTTCCACTTAGCAAATAAGTATTGGACAACTTATCAAAGCTATATCAAGAATTGCAACTAGCTTTCATAGATGAAACCTCTATGATTGGTAGTTCGTTCTTATATTCTGTCGTCAATAGACTCACAAACATAAAACATGTCCAAACCAAATACTTCGGAAACATTGATATGATATTTTGTGGTGATTTCTACCAAGCATGACCTTTTCAAGGCTCTGTAATTTTTGAACAACCGAGAATCAACAATAAAACAATAACGCTTGATTTCTAGAATGATAATGTCAAGTGCTTCCAGTTGCATATGATTATGCGACAAACAGATAAGCGATTCATATTAGTTTTAAATAGAACACAAACAAAATGTAAAACATGTTATGATATAACATATATTAATACAACTTGCATGCGCCTTGTACCAAATGATCCTACATTTCCCTATTTATTTTACAAAAACAAGAACGTTGCAATGCATAACAAGAAAATGTCAACTCTCATGTCTCACAATGAATTTTTAAATAATGCAATGGATGAAAATGAAGAGAATAACGTCAATTTTCCAAGACATTAACATATAACTAAGTTGCCTTCACAACTTGTGATAAAGTTGAACATGTTAGTTGAAATGTATACTTGCAACTATGATGCAGCAGATTGGTCATCTACAATCTAGAAAATTGGCTTATTTGTATACTTATGACATAGCACATGATTGGACACCAATACTGCGAATATCAAAAGCAATTCTTATCACACCAAAGATGGCTCATCTGAAGATACAAAAACAATTCCCATTTCAACTTGCATGTGCATGCATGATACATAGATCACAAGGCTTACCCTTGGATAGACTTACATTCTACCCTAGTGGAATACAAGTGCATGGCGTAGTATACAAGACATTATCATGCGTGAGAAACACAAAGTCATTGTATTTGATAAATGCTCACACAAGCAATAATTTTAAGGTTAAGAAAAAAGTAATTTTTGAAATGCAACACTTCCAAAGCCCTGTAAAATGGAAATTAGAATATGACTATTCATCAATACAATCATTGTGATCCATCTCTGTTCATTCATTAAACCCTCATAATCTTCATGCACATCTTAGTGACATATGCATTGATTATGACACAATGCAATGTTATATCTTATTCTTACAAAAAACATATATGTCACTATGTATGCAAAATGAGTAGTTCAAAAATTTCAACTGCATATCAAGTTTCATTAAGCATGGACTAATGATATTGTTTAAAAACATATCACTATTCTTGAACACATCCATTTTGAAAAGCAACTTGTAGAAGCATTGTTGGCAAAAATAATAGTTCACGGATCACAAATTGCAATACTCAATACATATGCATCATCATATGCAAATTTCAATGATATTATGAATGTCATTGCAAAATCTTTATGCCACTTAGATCTAAACAATACCATAATTATATTGGGAGACTTAAATATTGATATGGTACATTGCAATCATAAAACAAAAGAGCTAGAAAGCTACATGAACAACTACAATCTTCATTTTCTTATCAACAAAACTAATAACATGCATAAATCATTCATTTACCATGTTTGGGAAAATCTAACTAATATATAATACAAAATTTTCATATTGGATACATATTGGTCTAATCATGGCACAATAGCTCTTGTCCTCCAGCTATGATATACACATGAAACACTTTACAAAATTGCAAATTTTAATACTTTTGAAACATGTCATTGTTTTTGCCATTTTTATCTTACTAAAGCATATTATAATATTCTATCTGTAGAAAACCAAATAATAAGACCATACATATTATGCATCATATTGTACATTTACATATATGACTTCATTTATTCTTGAATGCTATTGTACCAATGAAACCTTTTTCAATTAAACAAAATGGGAATCCTATTGTAAATTTACATAGATGACGTCAAATATTCTTGAAGGTAGATTGTACCATTAAAACCCTTTTCAATTAAACAAAACGACTGAGAAAAAAGAGCAAGAACATGGAACATGAAACAAGAAAGTATATAGTTGCATTTTATTTTATATGGTTTTTATGTTCTTGTTAACTTTTTACTTTTATATGTTTTTTAAAATTGAACTAAATATATGCTACTATTATATAACATAGCATAGCTACTGAAAAAGGAAAAGAGAAAGCAAGTCAAGAACAATAAAAATTGTTTGGCGACACAAAAGAACAAGCTGAAGAAGAAGCTACCAAAGAGTATTCCCATAATTATCTCCATCATTTCTTTTATTTAAATTTTACTTGTCACAAATTACTTACATTGATACAGTGAAAAGATTTTGTATAACTAATTAGATACAAATAATTTTTAAACATGACATATGTTTTCGTATTTGTAAAATCAAAGTCAAAATATGTTCTTGTTCTATAATTGCAATAGGATAGCAATAGCTAAAGAAATAAAAAGCATAAGCCAAATAGACAATGCAAGCCAACCACTTGTTCTAAAAAGGTATGTCTATGACAACTAGACAAATGTGCTCATTCATATTTAAAATATTAATGCTTACTATATATGAATTCTATTTTTACATATGTATATATAATTAGATGCATATAAACTAGAAAATGGTGAGGAAGTGAAGAAAGCAATAGTAGCAAGTCCTCTAAGATAATGAAACAAAAATATATGTACATGTTAGGTATCATAAACTTTTTATTCATTTCTTATGCAAAATACATGTGATAATATCCAAATCACATTGAAATATGAAATTACTCTTTTTAGTGCAAGTGAAATAGAAACATCGAAAGGTGATTCAACAATTCTATGAAATGAAGTATTAAAAAGGTATGCATATGAAATGTGACATTGTAATCTATTTATACTTCTAAAGTTTATAGAAAAAACATAACATTGTAGAAATGTTTATAGAAGTATCTAACTAATCAATTTTTACAGGAAAAAAAAATACTCCCAGTGAAAGTATTGATTCAAGACTTGAATAGTTGTAGAATTGGACAGTTGTTCATTGGAGTCATAATAGCCTTTTATAGCAGATACCTTGACAAAGTCATAATAGCCTTTTATAACACATATCTTGACAAAGAAAACAAAGCGCATCAAATATTATTTGCTAATTTGATAGATGATAAAGGAATGATGACTATAACATTAACTGTACCTGCACATTTAGTTGAGCAACATCAACAATTTTTTTTACAAGGCAGTAGTATATCAATTACAAATTTCAGAATATTTCCTAAAACTATTTATGATCGCGGTGATTGTAATGAAATAATTCCGCTCAATGAATCAAGCATCATAGAAATTGTCTCTGAAGTTCACAAATAATATTGTTTCCTTCCAGATACAATCATTAAGCATTTTGCAAACAAAAAATAAATGTACCCATTTGGTACAAGTGGTGCAGTTGTTACACTTTTTAAACAGGTTGGATTGCATTACATAATCCATATCAAAGATGGACATTCTGAGAATGACAACGCAACAATATGTATCTTCATATTACTTATTTGTAATTTTTAATAGATAATATGCATTATTTCATTATGTAATTATTTTAATTTGTCTCTTGTAGTTGCAATTGTTCGTTACACATGAACAATATTTTATTTCAATGGAACAACAATTGCAAGAGGGACAATACCCCCTAATTATTTTCAAGAATATAACAGAAAGGATAGATGTGAAAGAAAAAATATTTTGAACAACAAAGTCAACATTCATAATTGAACTTAGCACAAATGCAGTAAATAATCTCATAAAATTAACTACATCTACTTATGTTATAAGTATAACAATAATGATAGTTTCACTAACTTTGTATTTCATATGTAATAATGTACATTAACATTTGAATATTTTATAAATAGTTTGAAGGTATCATGATGTCATCAAATTCATATTCAACTCCATTTGAACTTGTTTTTTTTCTTTGTAACTCTCCAATCAGTTCATCCATATTAATAAACAACGGGACAATCTATTATTCACAATCCAATAATAATTGCCCTTTCGTCTACAATCATTGTATAAATGTAGTAATAGAATCTATAACAAATAAAATTGTGCCTTGCACTATCAGACAACCTTTTCTACATGATTTACTTATTCGTTTAAAACCCATGTCATATGAAGTATATCTAGAACAAAAATATACCATTGTGTACATGTTATGTGATCTCAAAATTCACAGCAAGTTCACAGTGAATGAAGATAATGAACTATTACATGTCGGCTAACAAATGAAAGGTACATAAACATATACCTTAGCATATTTTCTTTCAGATATTTCCTCTATTCAATTGATAATGTTATTATTTTTTTTAAATAATTCTTGTTACACAGATAAAAAAACCACCAACATGGCAAGTATTGGAATCCAATAGTTTGTTCAATGCCATTAACTACCTTCACTTACACAACAAATGCAAAAGTCATGTAAACATGTTTCTTTATATTATGGTCTTATTCTAATTTAACTATTTTACTTGCAATTTCCGCACATTTACCAACAAAATGTACTTATAGAACAATACTCTTGTACAATATTTTTTTATTATCATAATGTTCCATAATTTCTATTGATTATCATTCTACCTAATGAAATCGATTAAGGACAAATTTTCAATTTTCTTGTCTAAAATCAATTACTGTTTCCTTTTTTTCTTTAGTATTTGAAACTTTCATTAAATCATGAACTAGGTACTTTGGCATTATTATTCCTCAATTATTTGTAGATGGCTTTGATCTCTAACAGTGCTCTGAAAACTTGCCAATTTTCCCATATGTAAATAAAACTATTCTATCTTTGTCCTACTTTTACCTATTATTTTTTACAAAAGTATCTCTGAAATTCTAAAATTCATTACTCTCGTTTTGAGCATTCGGTGCTCCTTTCTTAGTATGAAATAATTAGATATCTTATATGCTATGAATACTTGTCTTTTGTTTCCATCGATAACATGATATGCCATTCATGGTGCAATTCCAATGGCTTTTGATTATACTATAGCTACAAGTATCAACGTATGGGAAACTTCTATAGCTACGCATGGGAAAACCTTATTTGCAGCAATCAATTGTATAAGCTTTAGTCTTAGTAAGTTCCATGCAGATGACTCTGTCTACTTAATTTGTGAAACTTTGTTTGCAAACGTTTTTAATCATCAATCATTATGATGCACAAGCAAAAGTTGCAATTGACTTTTCCATAAAAGTTCTTGTTTTAAATTCCAACCATTTATGTTGCATAGGCCTCATTATATCAAACTATCTCATGTATTCAGTACTCACTCTACAAGTTTGTTTTCCAATTACTATATTTTTAAATCCTCATTTTATGTTGAATGGCCTTGCAGAAAAAGTGTTACAGTGGTACATGTGTAAAATGGAAAGTTAGTTTTCCACATACTTTCATAACATGTCTGTCAGATGTGCAACTAAGGTGAGAAGCAACCATGTAATGTAATCTTATTTCTTGAATATTTGATTTCCTATGAGGCTTTCTTCCCTCAATAAGCATTGAAACCTGAAAAGGTTTTCTTTTTGGTTCTATATCTACACTACTTGTATTTTTTTCGTTGGATAATTAGATTTTCTATAACTTTTAGTAGATGAGTGACAATAGTTTCTTTAACACTCCCATTGTGTTCTCATTGGTTGTACTTTTGAGTTGCCAAACTTGTGAAGCTTATTTCAGGATAATATTTAGTAACTAAGACTTCAAAATATTCTTCTCTTTCATTGAATTAATTTTTTTTCGATATTAAGACTGACAAAGTCAAGATGGCCATCAATTCAAAGGCTTCTTCTTTTCTTTTCCATATATTCTAATAAAGATTTTTATTTCCTAGTAATTCAACTACTAAAGCTTAGGGCAGAATATAAGTTCCAACTTGCAATCCAAATCATGCATTGTCTTTGCTTCTCTATTCAAATGAAAAGCATCTTTTCTCTTTTAGTGAACTTTGTCAAATGGATTTTTATAGACTCACTAATTATTTTTTCTAATTTATCTTATGTAACAGCCTGTAATGAAGATCCTCCAGTCATGGTTATTAATATGGTCACTCCAACATAAAGCTTAGACAAACCCTATGTTCAGATTTAGTCTAACCTCCCTAGTAATTTGTTGACTCACATTGCCAATGCATATGAATATCTATCAAATGATGCATCCCTACAATAATCTTGTTATGATATCATAATTGATCAACCTCTACTAATTTTTCTAAGAATTACACTTTTAGTGACAACATGACTCAGTTTTGTCTACATGTCATTGTATATGGTGGTGCTATTCCTTATCCTTCAAGTAGACAAGGTTGTTAAATAACAACCCAAAATTATGTAGTTAACTTATTATAATTAGTAGATTGAAGAGTTTTCAAAATTGTTCTATTGCAATTTATGGCATCATGACTTTTACTTTCACAATTGATATGAAGAGGAATAACTACTTGACATTTTCAAATGGTTCTTATTGATCTTATGTCACAATCAAATTAGTAATTGCAACATTTAATCCCATGCTCTCGACTGCAACTTCTGATTGATCTTTTGTCAGAATCAACTTAAAAATTGGAATGCTGAAAAAACCCTGAAAGTCACTATTACACCTTACATTCTAAAATTGTCCATGGATGAGATCTTTTACTACAATAGAATCGAGAAGTTGGAGACTATCGGACACGACCGGTCAATCTCACAAGCGATGTCTTTTCTTGGAACTAGTACATCATGAAAACTCAATTTTTTTCCTAAGGAGTTAATTGGGTAGATGGACGTTAGTGAAGTTAGTGGTAACTTTGAAAAAACATTTTACGATTGGAAGCCAATGAACCTTGCAATCTAATGCCAATATTGTATTCACGATTTTCTTTAGTCGTCAGATAGATCATTCCTGTAGTGATCACCGGCATTCAAAAAAAAATTCAGTTTGCATCTTGAGTCCTATCTATGGCTATGCTCGAACATCTGCATCTCCCTACTTCTAAAATGGAAAAACCTAGCATCTGACAACCAGTTGGTGCATGCCTCTAAGACTTTTCATCTTTTTTAAAAAGCTTCCGCAATTGTACTCTACGTTGCTTTGAAGCAAATCAGATATAAAATAACATTCATTTATGATTGGAGGCTAGTGGAGCATGATTTTATCAATTAGCATCCCGCACCCTATTTATGGTTATGCCCTGACATCTCCATTTTCCAACTTCTAAGAAAGAACAACCTGCGATTTGACAACTCCACCACTTGGTGGATGTCTCTAGACATTTTTAGCTTTTCGAGAAAGCTTATGTAGTTTTACTCTTCGACTTACCACTATGCCTTACTTTTATTCCAAATTCTGGTGTGTGTTCTTGCGTGTCTCTAGAATTAAATTATGTTCCCATGTGATATTTGCATCTATATTGATGTTGAAATTGAATTTTGTACGATTCAAGTCTTTATAAGTGGATCACTTGGAATTCCTTAGTCTAATGGGGTATTACCACAATCCCTAATGCATACAAATAGCTTGCAACTCTGAAGAGACAAGTTGGTAATGTATTTATTAGTGACCGGTAATAAGAAGTCCCCCCTTCGATTTACATTGTATGATAAGAACATCAGACACTCCTCACTGATCTATAAATACAAACTCATCTTCACCCAATTTATTGCGTACTTGCAGTCCCTTCAAAATCATATGTGATTGTTGCTTACTTATTAGAAGGATCATGAAGACATATGTTTAAATGTTAAATAGAACCTTATATACATACTTTGCATGCAAATAATGTAGAAGGAAATGGTTGAGTCTGCTAAGAAGGAAATGGTTGAGTCTGCTAAGAAATACATGCAGAAACAAGCTAGTATGTTACACATTTATGACAATATTCAATAAGTGTTTAAAAACATATCCCCTTCACCCAGTTAGTTGAAGCAACATCACTTTGCAAATTGTATGGAAGAAGGTTTATTAGTGCAATATCTCTTTTGCAGAAAATTGCAAACAAGTGAGGTATTTGAGGCTCTTTCTTACAATCTGAAATTGTTTGACATTTAAAATTGGGAATATAAACAACAGCTTCAAAAAACTGAAATACGAATACTCTCTTTTATGTTTTGTAAGAATTTCATTTCAATATATTGGATTGATATCTTGCTATAATTCTGCTAATAGTTCTAGTCTCCTCAAGTGTTTTAGGTTTTTGTTATGAGCCTTATATGCTATCCATATCTATTTTCTTCCTTTATCAATATGTGAAGATGAGAAAGAGAATTGTGTTTTGCAATTATAGTTTTATGTTTTGCAAAAATTTCATTTCAATATATTGGTTTGCTACTTTAAAAAACTAAAATAGCAATATTCTTTTCTATGTTTGCAAAAAATTTCATTTCAATATATTGGATTGATATCTGGGTATAATTTGCACTGATAATTGAAACAAAACATTATGCTAACTTTCTTTTATTCACATTAGGCTACCTTTGGTATCAATTTCTTTTCAAAGACAATGTACCCTGAAAGATCGAACTGTTCATTTGCTACTATAGTCAGTATCTTGCTGCTTCCATATGCACAACTCTAGTATGTTCATCTTACTCAACAATATAGATAGATATACTAATTTCTTTGAAGTTTATTGTGTTTTTCTATGTGTAGATACATATTATGATATAAATTTGAAATTTAGGTATCATTTTCTTTTCTGTATATTATCAATATGTTTCTATAAAGTATGAGTTTCAACTTATATGTTTAGGAAACTGTAATGCATATCATATTACACAATCTTTACATGGCTGTAATGAATAGGATATTACACAGTCTTTTGCATTCATTCATATCTGCTTTCACCTACTTTTAAGTACAACAACGTGTGCTTCCAAATACAACAACCTTAAGCTCAAACATATTACAAAGTGTTTTACATTCATTCATGTGTGCCTTTGGAGATCCACTCCATCCGTTCAGCAAAATTGGATTCTTTAGTTCAATTCTTTGACTACTTATGGGCTGCAATCCTATTAAAAAAAACCTGAAAATTCTTTGACTGTTGCTGAATCTTTTAAACTTTGCATTCTTGCACTACTAAGCCTCAATTAAAGGCTCAATTGAAAAAGGCCATGCAAACTCTCTACACTCTTCGCAATTTGGAGTTATGTTTATTGTAACCACTACAAAAACTCGATTTTTTATTTAACATTAAGGTGTAGTTTTTCTCTTTTATTACAAGTTTAAATTCTGCAAAATGGTTTTCTACTTAAATTCTACAAAATGGTTTTATGAAATTTTTCAATTTCAGATCTGCTCAAATTTCAATACATGCATGTTCATTGTATATTTTTGTCATTAAGCATTTGCATCTAAGATATTTAGTGTGATCAACTAAGCCCAATACTTAGTTAAGCCCAATACATAGTTAGATGTGGAACCTTCTCTAGATCTCATGGAGCATCATTAGGTTAGGGATATGTAATATTCATGTAAGAACAATATTTAGTTAGATTTGGAAACATCTCCAGTTCTCATGAAGCCTGATTGGAGTAGGATTATGTGTCATGTGGTTACTCTAACCAAAGAACTTAGCACCGGTAGCACGTAATGCTACTCTAAATCTATTTTTGGTAGTCTAAATAAGTGTATATTTTAATTAATGGTATAATTTTCTCCTACATGGACTAGTTATACTATTTTTTAGTGATGGAGGTGGAGGAGGCTCACTACATATTGTTGAAGGCATATCTAAAGTTGTTTGCACAAATATATTTGTTCAATGGATCTACACTTTTATTAAAAAAATAACTTTACAATTTACTAATGATCACTATCCCAAAATAACTTTACAATTTACTGATGATCACTATCCCAAGTTTGAGGATTTGCATTTTCATGAAAATTTGTTTCTAGATTATTTTCTTATGATAGATACTTTTTTCACTTAAAAAAAGAAAGTTTTTGTTCATACCAATTCCATTGATAACCACATTTTCTTGCACCTATTCTTTAATATTTTGTGCATAATTTTAAACAAAAGAACAATAATGTTAACATAATTTAAGATCCTTCTACTTAAAAACTACTAAAATTTAATGGCAAAAGTTTTCAATCCAATTTATTTTGAAGTAATAAACTCACAACTAACAAGGAGGAAAGGTGACAATTCTACTCAACATTTGCACGCTGAGTGACAATTCTACTCAACATTTGCACGCTGATAATTGTTATTTTAGGTACTAATTATTTGATACACATTTCTAACCAAAGAACTTAACACCTCTAACAGCATGCGCTACCACTACTACAGTCCCTCCCTTGTTAATGTGGTTTTTATTCTTTTCAGTGGTGCCATTGTCATTGGAAGAGCAACTTAAAATGCGCTTCTAGAATAATGGTACGTATGCAATTTTGAATAGAGATTGAAAGTGAGTTTTGGGCATTGTTATAACTATTGAGATATTCAACCATCACTAATATTAAGGAGGAACATGTTGAATAGAGATGGAAAATGGGTTTTAGACATTGTTATAATGATTCATATATTTAAATAGCACTAATATTAATTAGCAACATGTTGAATGGAAACACAAAAAATTTAAGTTTCATTATCAAAAATTAACCTACCAACATGACAAACCAAATTAACTACAAACCAACTTAACTGTGTGTAAAAAATAGAAGATAATCAAAAGTATTACCACAAGATCAAGTGAGATCAACATCATTAATAAAGAAAGCATAGAAATATAATACTGGACCATAGTTAACACTAGGAACATCAAAATACTTCACACTAGCCTTATTTTCAAACTAGGCTTACCTTCCGAACTTATTCTACTTGACAATTCTCTTCAGAAGTCGTTCTGCTAGATAGTTTATGAGAAGTTTACTTGCGAAATGATGACGGTGACTTACAAAGATGCTCCCGTATAATGTACGGTTACCCAAACTGATATCTGCATAGTGGGATTTAGACATTACGACGAAACAACCTTGCGGTGCAAGCATAATGAAAAAGATGATTACATTGAAACTGTTTCGCATATTGTCCACGAGATCGTCAGAAACAATTACAGGTAAACAAGAATCAGCAACTGAGGACGCACCAGCTACACGATTAGTGTAGTAGCGAGCAAATCCGTCGCACAAGCGTTTGTATCATCCTAGGCCGACAAGGTTGGACATTGTAAGTTTAAGCAGTTTAATGATCGTTTAACAAGGTTGCCTATATAATATATAAAAATTATGAAATATATCTTCAATTTCATTTATTCCCTTAACATTTTTACTTTTATTTTATTTTTAAAATCTTATCTCCCAATCTTTAAAGTAGTTGTCTATAATGATACTTTTTGGAGATTCCGGTGACCAAATCCGGCGAAGAAATTCAGGTTAAATCTTGATTTGTTGCAGTTAAAATGGTTTTTTAACTGCATATTTGGATTCAACACCCTGAAAAACCCCTGG
>APFE030755885.1:2373-12586 GCA_000404065.3 Pinus taeda
CTGGTTGGATAATAGAAATAGCGCACAACAATGCTTCCACATCCTCATCCTTTCTTGAGAGTGCATCTGCCACCACATTTTGCTTCCCTTTTTTGTAGATGATTTCAAAGCATAACCCAACATCTTTGTGACGCACTGTTGCTCTTCATAGGATAATCTTTGTTCTAAAAAGTATTTAAGGCTATCATGATCCGTTTTTACCTTGAAGTGTCTTCCCATTAGGTAGGTCACCATTTCTTAAGTGCATGGAGTATTGCCAACATTTCCTTCTCATAAATAGCTTTGTGTAAAAACTTTCCCTTGATTGGACGACTTTCAAAAGCAATGGGTCTTTCATCTTGCATAAAACAACACCAATTCCATTTCCTGAAGCATCACATTCCACAATAAAGGTTTTTGTGAAGTCTGGTGTAGCTAAGACTCGTGCTTGGAACATTGCCTCTTCAAGATGTTGGAAGGCCTTTGTTGCTTCTGGAGTCCATGAAAATGCATCTTTCTTCAACAATGTTGTTAGAGGTGCTGCTATTCTCCAATAATTCTTAACAAACTTGCAAAAATACCGTGTCAACTTGAGAAATCCTCACAGATGCTTTATGGATGTGGGGATTTTCCATTCCTTAATGGCTTTAATTTTGCTAGGGTCTACCTTAACTCCTTCATGAGATACAATAAGACCCAGATATTCCAACACTGTAAACCACATTTTGATACCACTCTATAATACGGGTACTAGAGAAAGGTTTATAGGGAATGGAACTAATTTGATACCACCTTGTAACCACTGCGCCCCACATTTACCTGTTTTTACAAGCTCTCCAGGGTAAACATGAGATGAGAGTTATTATGCATGACCTGGTTTCCAAGATACACTTATGGAAAATGGGGTCCACATGTCCAGAACTGAATGAAAACACCCAATGACACATGATCACATTGTTATTAGTTGATTTTGACTCGACGTTATTTCCTTTCAATTCTGTTTTCTTAAATTTAACACAACTTTCTATTTTTGACAATTTTTTTAATTCCTAAACTTATGAGGCCGTTTTGAGGGCCTAAATGAAATTTTTAGGGAAAACAAAGAGGTTGGAAATGTGCCATATCACGCTTCAAAGATTCTTTTCTTGACCTCCTCCTGCAGATCTTCGAAACGAGGTATTATGATAGCCAAATAGAGTTCGTATGCCAAAGTTACGACCCGAGAAGTTGGCGATACAATTAATTCATTTATATAAAAACTTTGTAAGCATGGTACTTGTAGGTCATGAATGCATATATGTACAATAATTCATTAAGTTCATTAGAGATTCATTAAGAAGGCTTGTTGCCCTCTTTACTAGATGCAATAATACATGTATCATGCATTCATATAAGAAAACCATGAGCCTATCAAATCATGGATGGGATCCATAGCAAGAGCACATCATAGAATGGGAAATATCATGCATGTAACCAACATTTAACCATAATAGAACCATGAAAAATAAACCATACATAAAATCAAAACTTGTGCTTATTAATATCATTGAGAATCGACACATAATAACATATGCAAAAGCCAACCAAGTTAGGGATTCCCACGTACCACCCAACCATAGATTGGATTGAACAAATCTTTCTTTCAGCCAATCACCCCATGTGCCATGTTCCAAGCATGAATGTGGATCTAATTGGATAAACCAAAACATAACCAAACAGGGAATCTAGAGGTTAAACCATTTCCACCCTCAAGCCATAATGATCTAAGCTAAACTGGTTCAGAGATCACCAAACTAACATAAGCTTGGATGCCTCATAATTTCTTCACCATATCTAGAGGAATTTTCCTATCTCCACCCACCTGTCAAGGGATTCCTAAAGAAAACCATCTCCACCCCCAACCCTCAAGATTTTCTTGAGACCACCTCACTTGGATCAAAAATCTTTTGGAAATCGAAAGCTTAACCAAAAATGAATCCCAACACACCATGGCTATCTAGGAAATGGAAAGACAAATCTTAACACATTTCCAATCTAGGTAATCCCATGTCAATGACAAAAAATAATCATGTAAACCAAATGCATGCACCATGTATTCAACTACCAACAAGGAAATCATACACAATATGTTACCTACAAAATCGTCCTATTATAAATGCTCTACTATCATTCTCCTTGCATTGCATTGCTTTCCTTGCTTGTATCCAGGTGCTCCTTCTCTCCAAGTCCAAGTGAGAATGCCTCAGTGTTCAAAGAGAGAGTGTTAGAATTCTTTCCCTCTTCTTTTATTTTCTTTTTCCTTTTTCCTTTCCTTCATTTTCCTTGCATGCATATCCTTGTCTCTTCATCTTCCTTTTCTCCTATTTTCCTTTATTTCTTTAATTAATTTCCATTAATTTCCTTTTTCCTTTGCCAATGCCAATTTCCATAGCCATTAATTAACCACAAGTGATGCCAAGTGTAATGTTTTTCCCCTCATTAAGCTTGGAATACATGTCCCACAACCTTGGTTTCACGTTTGCCTTTTTAATGTCCTCTTATTACATGTAGCTTTAACCCGGGGTTGTTATAACACCAAATGGAACAATAAGAGTAAAAGGAACAAGTGGTAAAATGGTGCAATATAACACTAACAGATCCCAACATGGACACGAAGAGGATTCAATGGAGAAAATGAGAGAAGAATGATCCCTTGACTAGATGGATACACTTAGAATTATAAAATCTTAGTTAAGGAGCTACAAGGATGATAATGGGAATATTGTTAGAGCCCAAGAGAAGCAGGTAGGGATGAATGCATTCATACTACGAAGCCTATGTCAGATCTACAAAGACAAAAGTAGTAAGAACTACATGGAGGTAACAAGTTTAAACCAGGTTCATCGAGACACTAGAAACAATAGTCTAGGACTGATGGTGTAGAGGGCATCAAATATAAGAAAGGCATAGGAAGACATACGAGGATACAATGAGAACTGGAACTACTCTAAGTACTCTTGAGAGGAGGACAGGTAATCATGACTAGTTGTCTAGTGATGCAACTAAAAGGCATTTTTTTTTAACACGATTGAATACTGGTATATTATAAAAACTTCAGCAGTGGGAAGGTCCCGTTACAAATACTTGAGGAAGCGAAGTGGAATTGATCCAAAATGGGCTGCAGTCCCTTGATCTAATTCACTGGGCTTGTTTTTTGAAAGTTGAGAGGCAAGACGGTTGTATTGCCATATGAACTGACCTAGTAATAGACAATATCTGCAGTGCATGAGGCAAGTTGACCAGAATTGATTGACTGAATCGGTGGGCGGATGCTCCTGGTCTTTTTTGTCACTGTTCCTGGTAGAGGCCTCGCCTTGAATGCGTTGGTTCATGTATATGATGTGGTTGAGGGCTTCTTCAAGGTGATTGCATTTTTCTTTTAAGCCTTCTATTTCTGCCTTCTGTTTTTCGAGTTTTTTCCTCTTGGATCTGTTCTCTGACTGGACTTCTTCTTTGAGCTCGTTGAAGTGCTTAATGAAGTGGGCTATCATGAAACAGTGTGCCTTACAGAGAGTGCAACTGTTGTTGGTAATGACGCGGTCCAGCGGAGTTTCTACCATTCTGGAAGAGTTTTGGATGATCTTGAAGGAGTTGATGCAAGGCTGAGCTGGAATGCTGCCAAGGGATGAGCGAGGATTGATAGAGATTCTGAGGGAAGAGAGCTGACAGTTCAGATAGGTGAGGGCGAGGACGCAGGACTAGAGAGAGAGGGTGAAACACAGAGCTCTACGGGGAAGAGGGGAGAAGAAACTTCTGATAGTGGAGAAGAGAGCAGAGGGGAGAACGAGGGGGATTAAACCGAGAGAGAGGAGAGCAGGGATATGAGTAACAGGGGCCAACGAAGATGAGAGAGGTTGGGACACGTAGGTTACAGAGATGATAGAGAAATGAACATGAATATTATCCAGGAAGAAACAAACGATACCTCGAGTGACAATATTTAATGGTCGGATGAAGCACGCCGGGGACGTTCTGGAAGGAGCTATGTCACGGTAGGAGAGCGCTGCTGCATCACTGAGAAAACAGTATCTGAGCCCCGCGGGCTGGAGGAGGACCTCTGAGAAAATCTTAGGCTGTTTAGGAATAACACTCAGAGAATAAGAGGAACAACTACGACTGAGATTCACCAGGAGCAATCTAATGCAGTGACAAACACCTTTGCTGTACAAGGAGAGCGCGACAGTGGGATGGCTGAGCTAAAGCACCGTCAGCTGTTTATAAGCCCACACAAGCTTCAGGACCTTTGAGTGCGAGTAGGACTGATCAGAGATATTCCTGTCCTGAGTGTCTAGTCGGAAATTTCCTGAGAAACCTTTCAGAGATATGAAATGGCTGCTGCCTAACTTTTGTGAGGACTTGTCATGGGACTCATCCCTGTCCATTGTGTAGTACGGATTTTCCCTTAGCCTTTGGATTTTCTTAACAGTGTTTGGGGAATGGACGTGGGTGTTGACAATTTGAATAGTATCGGTCATCCAACTGCAAGTTCTGAAGGAAGGGGCGAGCTTGTTGTTGAGGTGTCTTTTGAGACTTAGGATCCCGAGCCCGACTGGGGGGCGAGGCAACTTATGGGATTGATTTCTTATAGATGTTATTGTTATCTCGAACCTGCCCTGTGGGTCTGGAGACAACGCTGTTTGCTAATCAACTAAAAGGTATTATTAGCATAATAAGAAGGGGGGATATTTCATGTGAGAAGAATTTAAGAAGGAAAAACCTCCTACATTTGATGGAGAGGTGAAGAAGACCAACCAAGCAGAGGCATGGCTGTTAGGACTGAAAAATTATTTCAAGGTTCATAACTACTTTGAGAATATGAAGGCAAGAGTAGCCATCTTTAGCCTAAAGTGATATCTCATATGAAGATTTGAGGAATGTAAATGATATCCAAGAGAATGAATTGTCTTAGAGAATATTTGTGAGGCATTTTAGGTAAATGTACCTACCTGAGAGGTGCTATGATAGCGAGGCCAAGGATTTTTATGAGCACAAACTAGGGCAATTGTTAGCTAATTAATATACAACTAGATTCTTGGAGCTAATGAGGTAAGTGCCTTACATCAAGGATGAGAAGATGAATATTCAAAGGCATCTCAATGGGCCACCACAAGCCGGGATATAATATAATTTTATGAGCCTAAGACCTTGAAAGATGTTATCAGGAAGTTGATGTGTTGCTATGAACAATCGAAGCACAAGTATGATTTCAGGACCAATTGGAAGACAAAGGTAAAACCCAACTTTAAAGCGAAAGGAAAAAATTTTGTAGGACATCAACCAGGAAGACGAAGTGAGAAGTTTGCCACCATATCCAAGGGTGAATTATATTGGAAGACTTTTAGTATTGTTGAGAAGGATTGTTTTACAAGACATGTAGGAGAGGAAGCCTACAGGTCCAAAGGAGGTTCTGTGCAGTATTGGATTTGTGGAGAGAACCATAGTAGAGGGATTGCACCTAACAACAATGAAGTGGCCTGAGAGTGTACAATGTACAAGGGGAATGTACCATAATGGATGTGGCTCAAAGTGTGCCACAAATTTAGGCCACATTGGATAACTGACAAGTTAATCACCAAGACTTAATGATTGAGATGGAAGGTATGATCAACAACCATCAAATTTCAATTTTAATAGATGTGGGTTCTAATTTTAGTTATGTTAGCCCTAATATTGTAGATAAGTGTGCATTACCAAAGAAAGCACATGAAGAATCGTGGTCGGTCCAGTTGGCCACAAGGACTAAGAAATGCGTCGAGCATGTGGTGAAGTCATACCTAGGTATAATCAATAGTATTTCCACATCCGTTGATTTGAACTTGATACCATTGGGTTCTTATGGCATGCTAAACAACTTGAATGAGTTGGAAAAGCATAGGACCAAATTCAATTACTTTAGTAAGTCAATCAAGTGTCTCACTGACATAGGAGAAAAGAAACGTTGCAAGAAAAATTAAAACTAGTGATAGTTCCATGAATAACATCATTACAACTGGAGTTGCATAGCAGGAAGAGATGTGAGCTATTCACTCTCCCAAGTGACTAATGACTAAAAAAATAGAGCTTGGAAGAACACCCAATTTTAAAAAAATTCGACGATTTCTTCCCTAAGGAGATTCTAGGGCTACCACCACATAGGGAAATCAAATTCTCCATCTAGTTATTGCCATGATCAACACTAGTATCCAAAGTGCCAATTGAATGAGCACACTAAATTTGGTAGAGTTGAAACTACAACTAAAGGAGATGTTGGAAAGGGGATACATCGAATTCGGTGTATCACCCTAGGCAACTCTAGTGTTGTTCATGAAGATGAAGGATGGCACGTTGAGGTTGTGTATTGATTATAGGAAGCTCAATAAAGCCATAATCAAGAATATTATATTTATATAGATATATATATATATATATATATATATATATTTTTCGAAGGATTGATGATTTGTTTGATCAGCTAAGAAGAGCCATGGTCTTCTCGAAAATCAATTTGAGGTCTAGGTACCATCAGGGACACATCAAATATGAAGACATTCATAAAACAATGTTTAGAACCAGGTATGGGCACTATGAATTTGTGGTTGTGTCGTTTGGGCTTACAAATTGCCTAGCCACATTCATGTTTAATGAATAATGTGCTCATTCCATACTTGGACAAGTTTGTGTTGGTTTTTGTTGTTGATATCTTGTTTTAATAAAAATCTAAGGAGGATCATGAAGAACATTCAATAGTTGTATTGAAATTGTTGAGAAAGCATGAGCTCTATTCCAAACTCAACAGGTGTGAATTATTCTGGTCCCAAGTTCAATATTTGGGACATATTGTCTCAAAGGAAGGAGTAGGAATATATCAAGAGAAGATTAAGGCCATTAGGAAGTGGCCTACTCCTCAAAACGTGACAAAGGTCAGATCCTTTATGGGTTTGGCTGGTTATTACCGAAGATTTATCTGGAATTCTCCAAGATTAGGAATCTAATCACAACACTGCAAAGAAAGGAATTAAATTCAATTGGACATTGGAATGTTAAGCCAACTTCGAGCAATTGAAATATTTTCTCTCACACACACACTAGTAGTGAGGATAACAAACCAAAAAAAATATTTGTAGTGTGCACAAATGCCTGCAAAGAAGGGCTCGATGGGGTCCTGATGCAAGAAGGGAAGGTAGTATGCTACGAATCGAGAAAGTTGAATGAGTACAAGCACAATTACATCACCCACAATATGGAATTAGCAGTTATAGTCCATGCGCTAAAAATGTGGAGGCATTACCTCTTTGGAAGAAGGTTTATCTTAATGTTAGAAGGTCTAAGATATCTATTTGACTAGCCTAAGCTAAATTCCAGGTAGGTAATATGCTTAGCCTTGATTAATGAGTTCAATTTTGAAATAAAATACATCAAAGGAAAGGAAAATAAGGTAGTTAATGCACTCAACATAAGGATACAAATAGCTCGTGTGGAAACTATAAGTTCTTGTGAGGTTGACAATCAAAATAAGATCAAAGAGGTCATACAAAAGGATCAACACTATCATCAAATCAAAGAATGCTTGTAGAAATACCCAACAGGAGCATTGAGAAAGAAGTACTCCCTCATAGTGAATGGATTGTTGAAGTTCAAAAACATGCGGTACAAACCTTGTATGGGTGCCTTGAAGAAGCTCATCTTGGATGAGTTCCATAAAAGGCCATATTCTAGTCATCCAGGATATTACAAAATTGTAACAAATATAAATAGTACTGTTGGCTAGGTATGAAGAAGAATGTAGCAAAATATGTGGCAAAATTCTTGGAGTGCCAACATGTAAAAGTGGAGTGTAGACATCCAATGGGATTGCTACAACCAATCTCCATTCTAGAATGGAAATGGGGATTCATGTCAACGGACTTCATGACGGACTATCGAGGACAACCAGGCAACATGATGCCATCATGGTGGTGGTGGATAAGATAAGAAAGGTTGCTCATTTCATATTTGTCAAGTCCACTCACCAAGCAAGTGACATTTATCAAACTTTTATAAAAGAAATGGTCATGTTATCTGTTGTACCCAAAAGATTGTTTTGGATCGAGATGTTAAGTTTTCATAAAAAATTTGGAAGGTGTTATTTGCTATTTTTGGGACAAAGTTAGCCTTCAACAAAACATACCATCCTTAGATATATGGAAAAACTGAAAGAGTTAGAATAGTGTTGGAAGACACATTCAAAATGTATGTCATGCATCAACTAAGGAGGTGGGAAGAATTTCTACCCTTGGTAGAGTTTCCCTACAACAATGGGTACTAAGAGTCATTGAGAATGAGTCCATTCAAGGCTCTTTATGGTAGGAAGTGAAACACACCTATCAGCTGGAATGGTCTAGTGAAAAAGGTGCATATTATTCTAGATATGTTGAAGGAAATGGAATAGGAAATAATTGGCATTAGGCAGAAATTGAAAATAGCTTAGGATATGCAGAAGAACTATTAGGTCAATAAAGGATGCACAAATAGTTTCAAGTGGGGTGACATGTTTACCTCTGCATCAAATTGAGGAAAATTTCCTTAAGGATTGGGTCTTGTGCCAAGTTGGCACCATGTTTTTGTGGGCCATTTCAGATTATTGAAAGAGTGGGGCTAGTGGCCTACAAATTGGCTTTATCTCCCATAGTGAAAGCTCATGATGTTTTCCATACATCTTTACTAAAAAAATGTGCACATCATGCTAATCATGTCATTGATTGGTCTGTGATACAGGTGGAATCCTAGGGAGAATTCCAATCAGAGCCATTGTGCATTCTAGATCAGAGGAAAATCAAGCACTAGAATCAAGTAATCGAACAGGTCATGGTGCAGTGGAGGCACTTTAGATGAGATGAAGCCACATGGGATATGGTTGGATAGATGAGGGTATCATACCCATTTTTGTTTTTTGTTTAAGAAAATGTAAACGTACATGTAAATTCCAAATATATATGTATATAAATCTCTTGTAAATTATTTGTTCAGGTATAAAACACTAAGGATGATGTTCCTCTAATGGGGTGGGGTCAGTGACGACCCTTTCTGGTTACCCCTTTTGTAAATATTTAAAAGTACAATTGTAAATAATTGTGAATATAAAAATGACTAGACAAAGGGAGAGGACACAAATTTAGATATTTGGGAGGAGAAGTTGCTTGGAAATTGATTTGGGAAATAGCCAAGCTCATATCTCCCTCATGAATTGAATGTAAAAACTGGTACAAACATTAATATATGTATGGACAAGAGGATGAGCTAATCCTTCCCTCGTGGGATGTGTAGTCTCAATCAACACATTAATGAAAAAAACCATATGGGAGTATGCTAGAAAAATACTAGAATGGGCATTCGAGCATTACAAGGAAACACAAGCGAAAGCACTCTCGTGCGAAGGAACTCATAAAATGAATTGCAAGTGTGCATTATCAATAAACATGTTGAGATAGGGAATGAAGAATGATGTGTAATGGTAGAATTACAATAAGAAGATTACATTAGTAGCAATGCATGTGAAACACTGAAAGAGTTTAGTGGAAGCTCAGGTTGAAGTTTTGGTGTTGAGAAGGTAGAGCAATAATTAAGTTTGGATTCCTACTGAACAAGTGGATACGATGCCCACTCTGGGACTTCTCTTGGTGTTTTCATAGGTGGAGACTCTGAAGGTGGACTCTCGATTCTTGTGAAAGCTATTAGGTGGAGGCATGGTGTGCTTTGGATTCCCGTCGGATTGAAGGTGGAGGCACTATGAGCTTCTGATTCTTGTGGTGTGAATTGGGTGGAGACACCATGGGATTTTGATTCCTGTAACTGATTGTTGGGTGAAGACACTATGTGCTTTGAACTCTTGCTGGATTGCAAGTGGAGGCATTGTGTGTTATTGATTCCTTGAAGTGATAGTTTTGGGTGGAGACACCGTGTTCTTCAGACTCCTACTAAATTATAGGTGGAGGAAATGTGCGCTCTAGATTCCCATATGTTGTTAATGACTAGTACGAATTTCCCTTGAGCACTTTGTTAGGGTCCTATAATAATAGGATTCATAATTTTTGAATTGGCTGTGATTAAGTCTTGTAATATTGTACATACCTTTGCTTTTATGAAAATGTTTTGCATATTAAAAAATTAAAAAATGTAAAGAGGGTATGTCCTAAAAGCAATATTAAAGGACAAAAAGAATAAGAAGAGATAAAAAAAG
>APFE030755897.1:0-61847 GCA_000404065.3 Pinus taeda
CCCCTAGAGGTGGGGAAAGGAGTTAGATCTTCTATATTATGCCTTCTCTTACTCATTTTCATGGTTGGACTCTTGAGGGAGAAGCTCCTATTGTATATTTTACTTGTATCTCTGCAATTTGAGGAAAAGGAAGACCAGGGTTTTGCAGACATCATTGGGATTCTTGTGGACTCTTGTGTAGATGGTGTGTTCTCTTATTGTAATTGTAAGTGTGTTTATGTGTTCCATCTCTTTCTTTACTGCAGCTTATCAAACAAATGAAGTGATAAAGTTTGAATTCATGCTTGCCATGCTCAGCTTTCAAATTTGTTTAATGTTTATGTTTTCCACTGTCTAGAGACGATTCAAAGTCATTCTTTGCCCTCTTTAGCTTCTCATTTTTCTTCCTTGATCATTCATTCTCAGCTAAAGGCATCAGCACAAACTCCTACCTTGCCCCAAATACCCACCTACAAAACCTGAGCTCAATCCCCGCACCCTGAATTGCACTCCCTCCAATTGCCACCAAAAACTTTAAATCAACCCTCCTTATCAATTTACTAGCCTAATATCAATGTTTCTAATTGGTCAACTCATCCTATTGAAAAATCCACCGAGTTTGACCGGAGAGAGCCTTCTCCTGCCTCGTAGGGCTAGCTACGAGGCTGAATGGTTTGATGTAGCCTTGAGATTTGTCTATCTCAGCCTAGGTGAAATTTCAAGTGCTAACAGAGCACTCTCACACACTTTGGCACCAAGAGGACTCAACGTCGCCCTCAAACAGCCCTACATCAACACGATGTCATCAATTCGGCTAGCAATTGGATGGTTATTTCGTAATTTGTAAACGCTACTTGGTCGGCTTGTGACTAAGGCATGTATTTTGCACATTTTTATAATCTTAGGGGCCTTAGGCTAATAATTCGACCTACTAGGTCTCATATCAATAAAACTCAACTTCATTTGTTTTGGATCATCATCACACGTGGGAACTTCGGCCTTCTTGGCAAATCTGAACTTTTTCTTTGGATTAGTTATTGGATGTCTTGGATGCATTTTGATATTTAGAGATGAAATTCGATTTTTTTCGAGCGAATTATGGATGGATATATCATATTGTCATCTTGTAAGTGCCTCTTGTTGAAGTTTCAATCTGGAAAAATGTCTAATGTATGGAATTGTTGCAACTAAATTAGTGTTATATTGTGCCCTAATTACTGAAGATTTATTTTGAAAGCCATTTGGTTGGCAATTGCACATGCTACTCATAACATGACATGTGATGAATGTTCCTAGTGGATGAAATTTTGTTTTTCCTCCATAAAACTCCATAAATTTCGAGTGGCTAATTGTTGAGATTTGGTATCTAGGGCATCAATTTTTGACCTCCTTGAAGACAATTATGGCAAATATGAAGCATCTCGAACTCCATAATCCCAAAGGAGAAGGCACTAATCCAAACCATTTTGTGATCAAATCCTTCTTTCTCCATATTTTCTTCTCCCGAAGCTTTAGTCCCCTCTTCTTGGACGGCTAGCTTAGGGCATCCAGCGAAATTCTCTAGAGTGGAAGGGTGGATTCCGAGATCATACACTTCAAGCTTAGGGTCTAAGTGCAAGTCCTCAAAGCTTGACAAGCATCCCCTTTGTTTTCACCCATAGAAACTCTTGCCCCGGGTGTGCCCTAGAAGGGAAACCCTAGTTTGCATTTCCTTGACTTGGGGACTTCTTTAAGGGTTGTATGAGCTTTGTGTTCATTGGAACAAACCATAAGAAGCCCTTTCTTCTCCTTGCCTTGACCTTGGGAGTACCTTTAACCACAATAATTCACAAAACCCTAGATCTCATGCAAGTTTCTTCTAGGTCTCTAATAGGGAACAAAAACCCTTTTAAAGTGCCATACCATCACATAAAGCTTCCCTTAAGAAGTCCTACCGCATCACATAGTACCTCAAACACTAGAACATCAATTAAAGGTGATTGTTTATCTACCGGGAATCCTCCCATCGGTGAAGGTCTGTAAAGAGCAGGGGATACTTGTTGTGGTGACAATGGGACATTGTCCCATTGTTATCTCTTAGTCTAGCTCTTTGACCCTCAGGCTTTCCATCCTTGGGGCCTACTAGATTGTGTGGTAACACAACCTACAACATTAAAGTAAATGGCTTGCCACATACAAGGAGGCGATAACAATAGAAAATATTAATGAAGGCTGAGAAGCGAGTGAAGGTGAGAAGAGGAGAAGGAAGGAGAGGCGAAAAAAGTAGGGATTAATGACTGGAGGAAAGAGAGATCAAAGTTACTAAAGCCAAGTCCAAAAAATTGAACCAAATACACAAGATGGGAAGACAATAAAGATGAACAACTGAAGCCAAGAAGTAAGAGGTCGCAACACTAGTTGTGATAACAAATGAAAGAGGTGAGAATTGACAACTCTAGACCACAAATAGTGAAGGAAAGAAGAAAAAGTTGGCAACGCTAGTGTTGAATTAGGGAATGCAATAAACAATTGGAGCAATGGTTGGAGATGTGATCCCATAGCTGCAGTCTACAGGATGCGACCATCAAGACCAAAGTCCCTAATAAGAAAAGGAGAGGCATGGTGATTAGTCCCATCTAAGGAGAAGCCATCTCAGGTCAGGCCCTACCTGAGAAGACAACCTAGAGAGGCCCATTAGAGGTGATGTAACCTAGGAATGGGGAAATAAATGAAACAAAAAGAGAGGATATAGGACTTCCCCAAGTTGATTAAGAAGTAAAGAAGTATAAAGGAGAAAGGGTTCATAAGTACAAGTATGAATGGAGGTGTTATTTCATGAAAGAGTCGACCTCTCCCAGGTACCAATGTAGGAGAATAGAGGTACGCTTAGTCGTTTTCAGGGACGCCACAGGTCTGTATGAAGTAACTAAAGTGATACAGAGAGGCCGAGATGTTTAGGTTTGTGGTAGAGCTGTAAAAGGGTTGACGTGTGTGGAGATAAGTTGTTAGGTAATGGAAGGGTTGTTCAAGGTTTTGAAGAACAATCTTTGTGCCCTAGTTAGTCCTCTCTATGGTACGCTGCCCTTAAGAGTCTGCTCAGAAGTATGATAGGTTTCACTCTGATTTTTTGTCCATGGGAGAGAGTAAAGAGGCCCTAAGAAGGACACATATGGGCTGTGATTTGGGCTGCAAATTCTAGGCGTATTGCGCAAAGATACTATGCATATGTCTCACCTGAAGTGGAACACATCCAACCTCACGTAGTTGTATAGAAGTGCGAGTTTACGCGCATAGTATAGGGCTAATACAATGAAGGAAAATATGGTTAACATGGAGAAGATTCATTGGAAGGGAGAATTGCTCTGGAGTAGTTGGATAAGATTGTCCGAAAGGCCTTAGGAACACAAATTCGAGATGCCCTAGTGCTATCAACAAGAAGCAGAAGTATGACAATTAAGAGGGTTGTTTTGTGCAGCCCTAGTATAGTGATAAAGGTGCAAGCTTGGTACTATTAAGCGGGCAGTTTAATGGAGCCCTACAAGACCTCATGTAGAGCCCTAGAAGACCTCATGTACAATGTTCATTGGAGGAGCTAATGAACTGTTAGGAGGAAGATTTGTGAGCCCTAGTTCAGTGGGTTGCAAGAGGGAAAACTCATTCATAATATGGCATATTGTAAACACCCTAAGAACTTGATAGTAGCAAATTGACGATTGGAAATGCAAGCATTTTGATGTTGCATAAATTGCAGTGATCAGCAAAGGAGGAGGCAAAGTACCTGCTAGATGTGTTCAAGGTACATGGATGGAAAGGACTGTTATGATCAAGCAGGTCAAGTGTACTTTGTTCAAGGAAAGATTGATGGTCATAGTTGTTGACACCAAGCCCTAGTTGTGTCTTGTACTAGGGTTCTATGTAAGGGCCATGATCCATCATATGGGAGCCCTAAGATTGTTGTATTAAAGTTTGTATATAACAAGTTGTGGTCTAAAAAATTGTCTTGTGTACAACTTGATTCATTGTTATTTGTTATTCCATTGTGCAATGTGCTTTTGTTGTGGCATTTGAGTGTGTTTGTGATCGTCATATTAGACTCAAACCTAATTCTTAAGTGTCGTGGAAAATTCAACAAGTTGTCCACATTATACTAGTTGTTGGAAATGTCCAAGCCCTCATTCAAGTAATGTTGTGCAAGAAAAGTGGAAAGTTTGAATTCCTAAGCACTCGAGATACTTTTTCAAACAAGTCAAGCCATTCTTTTATGGAACATCGTATGCTTAGGTCAATTTAGGCCTCCTTTTGTCAAATTGATCCTCTAATTGGTGGGACATCTCACCTCATTTGAACGATTTATGTAATGCAATGACAAAAATTGTAATTTTACTTAGTCTCCAACCATATTGTGTATGAAAAGTCACTTATCTTTTGAAGCAAAAGGAGGAAATGTGTTGAGAGCCTCATCTATAAATAGAGAGCTCTCTCTCCTTTGCAAATCATTGTGACTTGTTGAGATCATTTTGACATAATGTGAAATATTTTCATGAAATCTTTGGTGTTCATCTTGAAGTTTATCTTTCTTGGTTGATTTCAAATATTCCTAAGGAAATTTGCAAATAACTAAAGAATACTACACATACTAACTAGATTGATCAATTTGAAGAGAAACTTTGTCACTTGTAAAGGGATATCTAGGGTTTTATTCGCACATCTCTCTTGTTGGTGTAAGGTAGAGTTTGTCTCTCTTTGTTGGGCCATGCCCTAGTGCTCGCCACCAAGGGTTTCAATTTATTTTGCATCATAGTTGAGCGAATGATTAACGACTTTCCCCTAAGTAGGATCCTTTCTAGTAGGGCTTGATTTCAAAACTTTTTCTTGATTACCCTTGATGTGATTTAACTTCTAGTGTTCCTCCTATAGCCATAAACCACAAGCATGGACTAACCAACTTAAGACGAGCATCAATTTGACCCCATAGCCCTAGTGGAAATAAGGCACACTCCTCATCTCTTTTTACTAAATTCTGCGATTGCCCTTAATTTTTATTATTTCAACAGCCTTGAGAATAGAAAAAAATACATAAAAAAAATAAATTATAGAAAAATACAAGCATCAAAGATAAAAATTGATCCCGAGAATTTATTTACTTTTATGTCTAAATAAGATTTGACTGATTACATTTTGGTTCTAGACTCATTTTTTAGAATGGTGTGCCACATTGAATATCTAAGAAAGATAGTGCCCACTCTAGTTTCTTGCATTTAATTTTGATCTAAAAAATGTGGAAGGGTTTTGAAGGAGATTTTAGAAATCTGATTTTATCTTCAGTTATTATAGCTCAAGTATTGGTAAAATCCCTTGCCTTGAGATACATGAAAAGTTGATTCTAACCCTTCTAATCCCCAACAACATTTCTAGAGTTTTCTAATTGAATATCAATCACCTTTGGAAGTGTCTTCAATTGTCCTAACAATTGCAACATGTTTCATACTAAATGGGACACTTTCATTTTTCAACACCCGGGAATTGGTGCCCCAAAATTGAGTAACAATTTCCAGATTTGACTAACTTTTTGAATAACCAATACTTTGAAGTAATAGGATGTTTATTTTCATTATAATATCATCTCAAATTCATATTCATAAGTTTCTATAGCCATTTTGGGCTTATGAGAGGCCCTAGAGTAGGCTTTTCTTTGTTGGTTTTTGCAAAACTGCATGTTTGCAGGTGTGTAAATGAAAGGTAAATCATCATTTCGTGGTTTAAATACCAACATTGTTGAGGGCCTTCATAATCAATCATGGCTCTTTTTTCAAGGTTACTTCATTCATAAATTTAGTATTTTTCTTCGTTGGTTTGTATTTTCTATAGTAATATATCATACATCAGATGAAATCTATTTTTTCTCTTTAAATCCTACCCTTCATCGTTTCACTGTTTGTAGGCTTTGGTCATCCTAATACTTTTGGTGATGCTTGTGTAGTTTGGAATACCCCCTATGGAATTTCGGGAGTTTGCCAAAAGTGAGAGGAGAGTGTGCTTAGGTGACATTAGGTGCATCTGATGTGTGCTTACCATTTGGAATCTTGGCCAAGCCTTTATAAGCCTGCTAATATGAGTGGTAATAGATCTTTAAGGTAGGGGTTTAGTAAATTTAAAATCCCTTGCCACCAAAAAGAATTAGAGAGACTTCCCCTGAGATATTGAATAGTTAATGACAACTCATTAGTAAAATTAGCAAAATGTGGCATGATTGTTAAAGTGAGGCAATGTGCTACCACAAGGAAGAAGGAAAGAGGTGTTACAACTCGATTTTAGAGAAAATAAAGAAAAACTAAGAGGAAGCAAATGAGAAAGGGGAATGCTAATAGGTCCATTACGATTTTACCCTTCATTAAATGCCTAGTGACATAGATTAATTACAATTCACAGCATGTAGATAACAACCAATTAAGAAACGAAACCAAACTAACATGGGGTTATCTCATAAATCTCCTCTGATGAGATAACTAACCTAACTGCTAGATATGATAGAGAGGAAAACCAAAACAATCTAGCCTTGTTGCCCCAAAAGAGATGATCGTTGGGCCTTGAGCAACTTCCACATGATATTGCACCTATTGATGATCCTCCATATGCTGAAATGTTAAGCTTGAAATCTTGGGCGTTGGAATTTTTGATGATGTGCCTGTTACCCACCAAAATGCGTAACCCCATAGGAGAAAACTTTTCTCCTGCATTTGATAGCCATTTGGACAACCAGCTAGCCATCAACATTTTAGATCCATTTCTTGATGATTATATGCCATATGCCTTCGCCCTCTGCATCAACCACATACCTCTCCCCATCCAACATTTCCTCTTGGATGAAAGTGAGCTTCTATTCAAAATGTACTTTGATCATTTTGCAATCGAGTGCTTATACTTGTTTATTTTTTGCATTTAGTATCGATAAAGGGGTGATTTAGAAAATTGATCAATCTTGACTGTAAATTTGTTCTCTCACCTTACTAGGGGAGTTAATCTTTAGCCCCAGTCTAGTGGGACCTCCCTTAATGCCTTAGGGTTGTAGGAGGGGCACTTGGGAAATACAGATTGAAATAGCATGCTCATCTTTCCCTACATCATACTTCCCACTTTCCATACCACATTACAAGCCCCTTATACCACCTCCATTCTTTGGGTCTAACTTGTCATTTGTTCATTGGGATTTGGAACTCTCTTGTCCACACTCCTTGAGTAGGAGAAACATTGTCCTCGAGGTTAATGCAACAAAAAGAATGCAAAAGCTTATTATGGTCACAATGAAAGAAAAGAAGAAAATCAAAATGTAAAAGTAGGTTAGGATAGAATTTAGTGCATGGGAAAAATCTTAACATGAGCTCTACCCTCCTCATTGGTCATCACCCAGTTCTTGAGCACTTGATACTCCATTTCATTAAAAGGAAACCTTTTATGTCCCAACCCTAATGAGCAATAAATTATCTCAACTCGACGGGTAAAATCAAATACTAAATCATAAGAGGAAGCTCTAACCCTTAAGTTATGCACTCAAAATAAAAGGCATTATGATGAAAAAGTAAAAAGCACACTAGAGAGGTGGGAAACGTAGGCCGAACGTGGCAACTCATGTCTCCACAATTTCTCCCTCCATTTACATCTATACACCCAAGATGTGGACTCCCCATCATCTAGTCCCCTTGACCATGGAACTTGCCCATGAATACTTTTCCCCTCTGTTGCCACTCATCTACACTAACACCTATTGATTGAGAGCTCGACCTTGGCAATGCCACCTCCCCTTGGGTTGACCATCAGCCACCTCTATCAAGTTAGGGAACACTTTTATGGGTCTTGGTCTATTTAGATATGGAGTTGATCCAAGTTTGAAGTATTAATATGCCCTTAACATACAAGTTTGGTACACTTAAATGCTCATATGGTCTTAGTCTCTAATGAATGTTTTCTTTCATTTGAGTCCAGGTAAGTCTTGTTAGGTGGTCCACAGTAGCATAGGCCTTGAGATCACCCACTCCATAGGTACCTATGAGATCCAGAGAGATTGAAGACTTAGCAGACGCAGCATTGCGCAGTTACTTCAAAGAGTTGGGAGTTATGATGACCTGAGCTGATGATACATGCCCCAGAGCACCCCCAGGGCCTAGGAGATTTATCTTATTTGACCCAACACAAAGGATTCTTGATGATTGCACCGCTAGACCCAACAAGCCCCCAGGCTGGCCTTGACACTACCTGATGGGAAAGCCATAATTCGAAGCCCATATGAGGATGGTCTTCCATGAGATGATTGGGGAGGACTTGTTGCACCTAACAGATCCCTAGTGTTGGAGAAAAGGGGCCTTGCATTGACCATTGGAGACCCATGAGGATGATATGAGGAGGATTTGAGGAACACTCATTAAATGATGGATGATCCTAGCACACAGACACATTTTCAGCCTTCATCTCACCATGACATGACATTTGGAACCCAAAAAAGGCATGACATCAACATTATGAGGCTTATAGCTCACAGGTGTGGGTCATTTATTACATATTTTAGCATTGAGCTAGTGGGTTGGCTTGTAACCCAAGGTTTACTTGTTGTCAAACTTGCTTTAGGGGCTTCTTAGGCTAATATTAATTGAGGAAGACCTCCTATAAATAGAGGTATCTCCACATTTGATTCTAATCATCACTTTGGACTATTTTAGCCTCCTCAAAAGATTTTGGCCTAGTTGTTGTAGCCTTGTATTCTTGTGCAGATTTGATCTTTGTGGATGATTTTGCTATTGGACTAGCTCTTGTTGTGGAGACAACACTTTAGGATAATGACAGATTTGTTCATGCATATCTTGTGAGTATATTTGTTGTTGATTATCTTTTGATGGTTATTGCATGGAATAATTTTTTCTAGGGTTTTTATGTTCTTGTTATATTTCATATCTTTTTATGGAATCTTCGTAAAATATTGTATGTTTTAACTAAAGATTGTATGACATCCCTTCAAGACAGCCAAGTTAGCTTTCCTCTCGATTTTATCCCCTCATAAAGTGGTAACTAGGGTTTTTCTTCACCTTACTCCCTTCTAGGGTCTGATATCTCCATAGTAAGTCTCCCTTAGACTCCATCACCCAAGGAACAAACACTAGCTTCCACGGGTGATTAAACCTCATTGAATATCCTCTTAAAACATCATTTCTCTCCTCTCTCATTTTCGGCCCTTCAAGGAAAGCCGCTAGGCTAGGGCATAGGGCATAATTCAACTAGGGGGAGTACGTTGGCTTGATGTGAGGCGTCTCATGTGGGCTAAGTTTCATTGCATCAAAATCTAGCCTTCCACGAGTAAATTTGCCTCCTTAGGGATAATGTCACAAGCCCTAGGTAATTTTTCCCTACGTAGACCCTAACCTTGAACAAATGCTTCAACTTAGGGCTTGTTGAAGGCTTCTGGCCCCTGTTGTTGATCATATCAATTTTGCATAAGCCTTTTCTTTGTCTTATGTACCTTTGTAAGCTATTATCAATGTTTATCTCTTAAACCCTAGGCCATAAGTACCCTTGATAGGTTCCTTGAGGAGCGTGTTGTTCCTTGTTTCACTAGATTAAGCCTTGTTCTTAGTCTAAGTGCCCTCCCTGAGCCCTTCATAGGGTGCTCCTAAGGTATGTTATTCCTTGTCTAATAAAATTGAGCATTGTCCTTATACAGTGATGTGTGGTGAGACGGCTGGGTTCGTTGGGTGAAACCCACAAGGTTAGGGTTCAAATTACATTGAGTATATTGTCCTGCTATGGTGTGCGGCTCAAGGAGTAGACTCCCCCCTAGTGTGAGTCTCGACTCTTGCCAAAGTCATAAGAAATTAGTATATCTGGATTGCAGGTTGTTGGATGTACTCTTCGTGTTATAGTGGCAGCGACGAGAATTGATCCTAGGTCTTCCTTAGATTAGGTTGGCAGTTACTGATTCACCACGTTGTTAAAAAAAAAAACAAAAGAAAAAAAATTGATCCTTGTCCTTAGCCTGAGTATCTTTGGTAAGCCTATTCAATCTCCTTCATAGTTTCTTTTAAGGGTACACTTCTCCTTATTACATAGAATTGAGCCTTGTTCTGAGTCCAAGTACCCTATCTGAGCTTATTCAATTGTCACCTTTCAACTCTGAAACCAAGAATATCCTTTAGGTGACCTAAACTTGGAAGCCTCCCATGTGCTGAAAGTCCACTAAAGAGAAGGAGGTGTTGTGTTGTGGTGACATTAGGCCTCCACCTCAGTGTTGTCCCTTGGTCTAGTTCTTGTCTTGTGAGGCCTCTCACAAGGCCTGCTAGATTTTGAGGAAATAGTTCTTAGATGGATCCAAGATGTCCCCAGGCTAGCCTTGACCTTGTTTGATGGATGACACATTGTTCTAAAGCCCAGATGGGGATGGTTATCTATGGGATGACTTGGGAGGGCTAGCACATCCCTCTTTGATACCAATTTTCCTTTAGAGGTGCCACGTCACTCCCACTTGCTTGCAAAGAGTGACGTAGGGCTTATCCTAGATAACATCATGGTGGTGGGGGAACCATTAGGGGATATACGTATGCACTTTAGAACTTTCTTGGAGTGAGGAGCAATCTTGGACCCTTGTCTTAGTTCCTTGATGCCTTATTGCATCTTCTAGAACAAGGCTGCTTGGAAGTGGGAGTGGAAGCGGGAAGAAGGATGGAATTAGTAAAGGCCCATTCAAATTAGTATACAAGATGGATGTAACATTTTCAGTTCACTTAAAGATAATAGTATACAAGTTCATGCAACAATACTCAAATTCAAATGCCCTACAAAACAAAATCGATTAGTTAGTAGAGCTTGATGAGCGCAAAATACTTTCCTATGATCTCATGTGGAAAAGTCAAAAGAAAATCAAGAAGAAGTTTGACAAGGAAGCATGACAATATAACTTTCAGAAGGTGACCTTGTTCTACTTTGGAACAAGAGGGCTGAAAAAATCGGTAATCATGGTAAGTTTGAAAGTTTATGATTAGGTCATTACATGATTGATGAAGTTGCAGGTAACACTTCTTTCTATCTATACCATCTAGATGGAGAAATATTTCTCTTGTCGATAAATGGGCAATATTTAAAGGTGTACTTTCAAGGTAATATCTCATGCCTAAGGAGCATCCTTGTACCATAGTTTTCTTAGCTTGATTTTTGTGATTTGATTTCATTGTGTGTTGTAATTTCATTTCCTAGATTGGAAAGTCATTTCATTTTGGTTTATTTGTTGTGTTGGGAAGCACTAAGGTACTGGTATCTTATTTCTTCCCTTGTATTTGATGATGGTCATGTGAGATTGATGCAAGTCATAGGTTGTTGGAGATTTTGAGGTTCTCAAGCACTCCCAAGAAGAGCACTTGCCATGTAGTTGGAGCTAGATGTTATCCTCTTCCCACAACGGTACTCTAGATCTTTGGACCACACCATTTGCAAACCAAAATGTGTGGAAGTGATAGCACTATAAGGCCATATGGGTGTCTTTTGTGAAAGCATCTCCTAGATCCTCGATGGTGAACAGTCATGACTAGTATTTTTAGCTTCATTTTCATGGTGTTTAGTTTTATGGCACCACTGACATCCCCATGGTGGGCAGTAATTCCCTGCCTTGATGGGAATTCTTATGTCTTAGGGTGGTATGCATGCATCATGAAGGTGGACCTACTAGGACTCATGATTTTTGGGAGCATTTATTATTTAGCCCTATAAAGGTGATTAGTTATTCTACTTTCCCCTAATTTTCCTTTATCTTGACACACCTTTTTGTTCCCCACATGGATAATATCCGTATGTATGCACACCTCTTTGGCCATGGCCATCATTCTTCATGACAATCTCATAGTTTACAATGCATTTGCACGCCCCAAGGCGACATCGCACATCCTCCAAGGTAGGGTCTATTGCAACTACCAACTCTTTATATGAAATGTTATGACAACCTATCAATATTTATCAGTCATTTAATTTATATGATTGTGTTAATAATAATAATATACAACATGCATTTATTCTATACTCATTTAAGTCTAAGTTATTTCAATAATAATATATTTAAATATAACATAAATTTTGAAATGGGTATTATAATCAACTCATTTTGCCATTTCGAAAAAGAAACGATAAAAATTCATGTCCAAGTTTGATAATATCCATGTCTCATTGTTCCACCATCCACCCTAGAACAAAGGAGTAAAGGCATATTTTCATTATCAGAAAAAAAAAGTATTGAATGGGTATGAGTTGTGCTTGGGCCCCTCCAATCAAGTCATGTAAAAGTATCTCCAATTATATGATAACACAAAGGACCCTACCCCATGCCCTATTATCTCAATTGGTAGTTTGCATGGCTTTTAACAACATGTTCATGAGTTTGATTCTTATAAACAACGAAATAGACCTTCTTCAAAGGCAATAATGCAGGTTCGATTGCCACAACCAATGAGACAGGGTTTCTATAGTAATATGCACATACAAATACTATGAAGGTTGGTTTACATTTAACAACATGTTCATGAGTTTGATTCTTATAAACGACGAAATAGACCTTCTTCAAAGGCAATAACGCAGGTTCGATTGCCACAACCAATGAGACAGGGTTTCTATAGTAATATGCACATACAAATACTATGAAGGTTGGTTTACATCCCGCACTTCAGATTTTACCATACATGGAATCTATCCTAGCTCAAGATTCCAAATTTTATTTTGTAGGAAAATAGAAATTAAATACCCCAAATTGTTTCTCTGCCAAAATACAACTATCATACTGCAATCTTATTCTTCGGCCTCCCTTAATTTACTGCCCCGAAATGTACCCAAACTTCCCCTCAAATTCTGCTTTTGAATCTTGTTGTTATTATTAAAAGCCTCTATAGTTTCACACAAACAATGGTTTTGAGTGCCTGAAAGTTTCTTTTGAATCTAAAATTTCACTATCACTGATTTCAAAGGGGAATTACACACTAAACCTATTATTTTTTCTATAGCTAAAAATTTGAAAAAGCTCTAGAAAAGGTTGAGAAACTACGACACAAGCAATATTTGCTTTAGCCTTTAATTGAGGTACGATCCTATCCTTTCTAAATAACTTAACCTATAGTGTACAAAAAAAATAAGTCGTAGTCTAACTATTTTACATTTTGGAGTTTTATGGGCATATTTTCTGGTCAAATTTACCCAAATTTCGACAAGGATTGGTTCAAATCACAAATTTGAGTTGCGAATTTTGCATAATCTTAGTGTTGCACTAAATCCATTTACATATTCGGAAACACATTTTAAACAACAAAAAATCACAATTTGACAAAAAATTGTTTCCTAAGATTCTGGCAAAAAATTCCAAAACATATAGTTTGACAATACCAAAAGCTAACTTCCATAGAGATTAGTGAAAATATTTATGTTATGACCGTGGAAATCGTACCACCTAGAAAGACGAGTTGTATTAATCTGTAATGTCCCCAATTAATTAATTTTGTTAAGTAGAATTTCCATTTTTGCAATTTTGGCAATTAGGAAATATTTTGGCCCACAACTTAGGAGAATGGATAAATCAAAGGAAGATTTGATTTCGAGTAAAGAGAGGGGCCCATTTTAGAGAAAAAGGGGAAATTGTGGAGTTAGTGGAAGATGGGAGCCACGCAATGAGGAAATACGATGGGAGCCACGCAATGAGGAAATACGCACCCTTGGAGAGCTCGATTTGGAGAGATAAGGAGGGAAAAGGAAATTCAATGGGTGGAGCCCATAAGGCAAGGGAAGGGGGCAAAAATTATAAATGGAAGATGGAGCACTCACTTGGGGAGCATTTTTCTAATTTTACAATTACACCATTGTTTCTCAAGTTGTTTAGCTGGGTCACAAAGTGTTGTTCAGCACCAGAGATTTCTAAGGGGAAATCTCACTTCTTCTTCAGAGGACCTTGAGTGCCACCTTAGGGCAGCATTGCCATAATTCCTTGGAGGATTTCAAGGGCAAATTGTTGGAGATTCGAGTTGCTTTGTGGAGCTTTCCTTAAGAAGTCCTACCTCATCACATAGTACTTCAAACACTAGAACATCAATTAAAGGTGATTGTTTATCTACCGGGAATCCTCCCATCGGTGAAGGTCCGTAAAGAGCAGGGGATACTTGTTGTGGTGACATTGGGACATTGTCCCATTGTTATCTCTTAGTCTAGCTCTTTGACCCTTAAGGTTTTCATCCTTAGGGCCTGCTAGCTTGTGTGGTAACACAACCTACAACATTAAAGTAAATGGCTTGCCACATACAAGGATGTGATAACAATAAAAAATATTAATGAAGGCTGAGAAGCGAGTGAAGATGAGAAGAGGAGAAGGAAAGAGAGGCGGCAAAAGTAGGGATGAATGAGTGGAGGAAAGAGAGATCAAAGTTACTAAAGCCAAGACCAAAAAATTGAACCAAATACACAAGATGGGAAGACAATAAAGATGAACAAATGAAGCCAAGAAGTAAGAGGTCGTAACACTAGTTGAGATAACAAATGAAAGAGGTTAGAATTGACAACTCTGGACCACAAATACTGAAGGAGAGAAGAGAAAGTTGGAAATGGTATTGTTGAACTGGGAATCCAATAAACAAGTGGAAGCAACCATTGGAGCAATGGTTGGAGATGCGGTCCCATAGCTGCAGTCTATAGGATGCGACCACCAAGACCAAAGACCCTAATAGGAAAAAGAGAGAAATGGTGATCGGTCCCATCTAAGGAGAATCCATCTCAGGTCGGGCCCTACCTGAGAAGATGACCTAGAGAGGCCCATTAGAGGTGATGTAACCTAGGAATGGGGAAATACATGAAACAAAAAGAGAGAATGTAGGACGACTTCCCCAAGTTGATTAAAAAGTAAAGAAGTATAAAGGAGAAAGGGTTCATGAGTACAAGTATGAAGGCAGGTTTTATTGCATGAAAGAGTCGACCTATCCCAGGTACCAGTGTAGCAGAATAGAGGTACGTTTGGTCATTTTCAGGGATGCCACAAGTCTGTATGAAGTAACTAAAGTGATACAGAAAGGCAAACATGTTTAGGTTTGTGGTAGAGCTGTAAAAGAGGTTGACGTGTGTGGAGATAAGTTGTTGTTCAAGGTTTTGAAGAACAGTCTGTGTGCCCTAGTTAGTCCTCTTTATGGTACGCTGCCCTTAAAAGTATGCTCAGAAGTATGATAAGTTTCACTCTGATTTTTTGTCCATGGGAGAGAGCAAAGAGACCCTAAGAAGGAGACATATGGACTGTGATTTCGACAGCAAATTCTAGATGTATTGCGCAAATATACTATGCATATGTCTCTCCTGAAGTGGACCACATCCAACCTTAGGTAGTTGTACAGAAGTGCGAGTTTATGCGCATAGTATAGGGCTAATACAATGAAGGAAAATAGGGTTAACGTGGAGCAGATTCACTGGAAGGGATAGTTTCTCTGGAGTGGTTGGATAAGATTGTCCTAAAGGGCTTAGGAACACAAATTTGAGATGCCCTAGTGCTACCAACAAGAAGCAGAAGTGTGATAGTTAAGAGGGTTGTTTTGTGGAGCCCTAGTACAGCGATAAAGGTGCAAGATTGGTACTATTAAGAGGGCAATTTAATGTAGCACTAGAAGACCTCATGTACAGTGTTCATTGGAGGAGCTAATAAATTGTTAGGAGGAAGATTTGTGAGCCCTAGTTCAGTGGGTTGAAGGAGGAAAAACTCATTCATAATAGGGAATATTGTAAAGATCCTAAGAACTTGATCCTTTGGATCGGTAGAGAACATTGTTAGTGGGAAGATCATGCAGCGAATGTTCAGTCATCTCGGAGAAACCAAGAGTGGTTGATAGTAGCAGATTGATGGCTGGAAATGCAAGCATTTTGATGTTGCAGAAGTTTCATTAATCAACAAAAGAGGAGGCAAAGTACCTGCTAGATGTGTTCAAAATTCAAGGTACGTGGAGTGAAACGACAGTTATGATCAAGCAGGTCAAGTGTACTTTGTTCAAGGAAATATTGGTGGTCATAGTTGTTGACACCAAGCCCTAGTTGTGTCTTGTACTAGAGTTCTATGTAAGGGCCATGATCCATCGTATGGGAGCCCTAATATTGTTGTATTAAAGTTTTTATATAACAAGTTGTGGTCTAAAAAATTATCTTGTGTATAACTTGATTCATTGTTATTTTTTATTCCATTGTGCAAAGTTCTTTTGTTGTGGCATTTGAGAGTGTTTGTGATCGGGATATTAGACTCAAACGTGATTCTTAAGTGCCATGGAAAATTCAACAGGTTGTCCACATTATACTTGCTGTTGGAAATGTCCAAGCCCTCATTCAAGTAACGTTGTGCAAGAAAAGTGGAAGTTTAAATTCCTAAGCACTCAAGATACTTTTTCAAACAAGTCAAGCCATTCTTTGATGGAACATTGTCTGCTTAGGTCAATTTGGGCCTCCTTTTGTCAAACTGATCCTCTAATTGGTGGGACATCTCACCTCATTTGAAGGATTTATGTAATGTGATGACAAAAATTGTAATTTTCATTAGTCTCCAACCATATTGTGTATGAAAAGTCACTTATCTTTTGAAGTAAAAGGAGGAAATGTGTTGAGAGCCTCATCTATAAATAGAGAGCTCTCTCTCCTTTGCGAATCATTGTGAATTGTTGAGATCATTTTGCCATAATCTGAAATATTCTCATGAAATTTTTGGTGTTCATCTTGAAGTTTATCTTTCTGGGTTGATTTCAAATATTCCTAAGGAAATTTGCAAATAACTAAAGAATACTACACACACTAACTAGATTGATCTATTTGAAGAGAAACTTTGTCACTTGTAAAGAGATGTCTATGGTTTTATTCCAAAATCTCTCTTGTTGGTGTAAGGTAGAGTTTGTCTCTCTTTATTGGGCCATGCCCTAGTGCTCCCCACCAAGGGTTTCAATTTATTTTGCATCATAGTTGAGCTAATGGTTGACGGCTTTCTCCTAAGTAGGATCCTTTCGAGTAGGCCTTGATTTCAAAACTTTTTCTTGATTAGCCTTGAGGTGATTTAACTTCTAGTGTTCCTCCTCTAGCCATAAACCACAAGCATGGACTAACCAACTTAAGACGAGCATCAATTTGACCCCATAGCCCTAGTGGAAATAAGGCACACTCCTCATCTCCTTTTACTAAATTCTGCGATTGCCCTTAATTTTTATTAAGGGGTTGATAACTACTTATATCATACACAACATGCTCTCATTTCCCGGAGCCCAAACCAGTAATACAAAGAAAAATCAAGAAAAGTATAAAGGATAGTAAAGGAGGGTAGTAAAACAAAGTACGAGTTAACTAATGTATCAACGATTTCTCCCTCCTACATCTATACGCCCAAATAATCATCATTTCCATCCTTGAACCCATGGCATTTGGCCTTGAGACCCCCGTGTCCCCATCCATTCATCATCATTCATATGACACCTATCAATTAAATGATGTACCAGGGACCAGTCTTTCCCCTTAGGGATTGGGAACACTTACTAGGGTTGTTTATTACCCACTCCTACCTAGGGAGGTAACACTTAATTTGGAAAGGAAGCCCACTATGAAGTCTCAATTTGCCCTTGAGAAATAATCTTGGTTCACTTAGATGTATTAATGAATTATTGTACCTAATTGTGAGGATGCACATTGGTGTTATATGTGATTGGTAGGTGGTTTCATCATGGGTTGGGAAACTTAAGCGATGCCTAGGTCCACCAGAGGATCATATTGACACCCCTGGGTGAAGCATTGAGAGCCATTAGACTCTCATCATGTGTAGAGCATCATTCCATGCCATGGGAACTCTCAACACCTTTATCAGTTTGCTCATTTCCCTACATTATTCACGAGAAAATGTGCTTGGACAAATGTGCCCTGACCAACTTAACATTATATGGCAGTTGATCCAAGGCCCAGACGAGGTTTGTCTCATCCCTTGAGACATGGGAGGGCAAGCACCATCGTCAAAGCCCTCGGTATTGGGAAACCACAAGCTATTTTATAATCAAGAGACCCATGGGACCGGATTTTGTGCCCCAAACTCATTTTGGGACCCCACATGATGACTTGCATGGAGGTAAGGAGCCATCCCCTTGTTCATAGTTTATGGATCCCTCTCACACAATTTGGCACCAAGACGACTCAATGTGGCCCTCAAACAGCCCTACATCAACACGATGTCATCAATTCGGCTAGCAGTTGGATGCTTATTTCATAATTTGTAAACGCTACTTCGTCGGCTTGTGACCAAGGCATGTATTTTGCACATTTTTATAATGTTAGAGGCCTTGGGCTAATAATTCGGCCTACTAGATTTCATATAAATAAAACTCAACTTCATTTGTTTTGGATCATCATCACACTTGGGAACTTCGAACTTCTTGGCAAATCCAAACTTTTTCTTTGGATTAGCTATTGCATGTCTTGGATGCGTTTTGATATTTGGAGATGAAATTCGATTTTTTTTTGAGCTATCTCTTGAATTGTGGATGGATATATCATATTGTCATCTTGTAAGTTCCTCTTGTTGAAGTTTCAATCTTGAAAAATGTCTAATGTATGGAATTGTTGCAACTAGAGTAGTGTTATATTGTGCCCTAATTATTGAATATTTATTTTTAAAGCCATTTGGTTGGAAATTGCACATGCTACTCATAGCATGAGATGTGATGAATGTTCCTAGTGGATGAATTTTCCTCCATAAAACTCCATAAATTTTGAGTGGGTAATTATTGAGGTTTGGTATCTAGGACATCAATTCTTGACCTCCTTAAACACAATTATGGCAAATATGAAGCATCTCAGACTCCATAAGCCCAAAGGAGAAGGCATTGGTCCAAACCAATTCGTGATCAAATCCTTCTTTCTCCATATTTTCTTCTCTTGAAGTTTTGGTCTCCTCTTCTTGGACGGCTAGTTTAGGGCATCGAGCGAAATTCTCTAGAGTGGAAGGTTGGATTCCGAGATCATAGACTTCAAGTTAGGGTATTAGCACAAGTCGTCAATGTTTGACAAGCATCCCCTATGTTTTCATCCATAAAAACTCTTACCCCGGGTGTGCCCTAGAAGGGAAGGGAAAACCTAGTTTGCATTTCCTTGACTTGGGGACTTCTTCGAGGGTTGTATGAGCTTTGTGTTCATTGGAACAAATCATAACAAACCCTTTCTTCTCCTTGCCTTGACCTTGGGAGTACCTTTAACCACGATAATTCACAAAATCCTAGATCTCGTGCAAGTTTCTTCTAGTTCTCCAATAGGGAACGAAAATCCTTTTAAAGTGCCATACCATCACCTAAATCTTCCCTTAAGAAGTCCTACCTCATCACATAGTACCTCAAACACTAGAACATCAATTAAAGCTCCGTAAACAGCAAGGGACACTTGTTGTGGTGACAGTGGGACATTGTCACATTATTATCTCTTAGTCTAGATCTTTGGCCCTTCGGCTTTCTGTCCTTAGGGACTGCTAGATTGTGTGGTAACACAACCTACAACATTAAAGTAAATGGGTTGCCACATACAAGGAGGCGATAACAATAGAAAATATTAATGAAGGTTGAGAAGCGAGTGAAGGTGAGAAGAGGAGAAGGAAGGAGAGGCAGCAAAAGCAGGGACGAATGAGTGGAGGAAAGCGAGATCAAAGTTACTAAATCCAAGACCAAAAAATTGAACCAAATACACAAGATGGGAAGACAATAAAGATGAACAACTGAAGCCAAGAAATAAGAGGTCGCAACACTAGTTAAGATAAAAAAATGAAAGAGGTGAGAATTGACAACTGGACCACAAATAGTGAAGGAAAGAAGAAAAAGTTGGCAATGCTAGTGTTCAACTGGGGAATGCAATAAACGAGTGGAAGCAACCATTGGAGCAATGGTTGGAGATGCGATCCCATAGCTGCAGTCTACAAGATGCGACCACCAAGACCAAAGTCCCTAATAGGAAAAGGAGAGGCATGGTGATTGGTCCCATCTAAGGAGAAGCCATCTCAGGTCGGGCCCTACCCGAGAAGACGACCTAGAGAGGCCCATTAGAGGTGATGTAACCTATGAATGGGGAAATAAATGAAACAAAAAGAGAGGATATAGGACGACTTCCCCAAGTTGATTAAGAAGTAAAGAAGTATAAAGGAGAAAGGGTTCATGAGTACAAGTATGAATGGAGTTGTTATTGCATGAAAGGGTCGACCTATCCCATGTACCAGTGTAGGAGAATAGAGGTATGCTTGGTCGTTTTCAGGGACGCCACAGGTCTGTATGAAGTAACTAAAGTGATACAGAGAGGCCGAGATGTTTAGGTCTATGGTAGAGCTGTAAAAGAGGTTGATGTGTGTGGAGATAAGTTGTTGTTAGGTGATGGAAGGGTTGTTCAAGGTTTTGAAGAACAGCCTTTGTGCCCTAGTTAGTCCTCTCTCTATGGTATGCTACCCATAAGAGTGTGCGCAGAAGTATAATAAGTTTCACTCTGATTTTTTTCCATGGGAGAGAGGAAAGATACCCTAAGAAGGAGACACATGGACTGTGATTTGGGCCACAAATTTCGGGTGTATTGTGCAAAGATACTATGCACATGTCTCTCCTGAAGTGGACCACATCCAGCCTCACGTAGTTGTACAAAAGTGAAAGTTTATGCGCATAGTATAGGGCTAATACAATGAAGGAAAATAGGGTTAACGTGGAGTAGATTCATTGGAAGGGAGAGCTTCTCTGGAGTGGTTGGATAAGATTGTCCTAAAGGCCTTAGGAACACAAATTTGAGATGCCCTAGTGCTATTAACAACGAGCAGAAGTGTGACAATTAAGAGGTTTGTTTGTCGAGCCCTACTACAGTGATAAATATACAAGCTTGGTACTATTAAGAAGGCAGTCTAATGGAGCCCTAGAAGACCTCTTGTACAGTGTTCATTGGAGAAGCTAATGAACAGTTAGGAGAAAGATTTGTGAGGCCTAGTTCAGTGGGTTGCGGGAGGGAAAACTCATTCTTAATAGAGCATATTGTAAAGACCCTAAGAACTTGATCCTTTGGAGCGGTAGAGGACATTGCTAGTGGGAAGATCACAGAGCCAATGTTTAGTCATCTTGGAGTGGTTGGATAAGATTGTCCTAAAGGCCTTAGGAACACAAATTTGAGATGCCCTAGTCCTATTAACAAGAAGCAGAAGTGTGACAGTTAAGAGGCTTGTTTTGTCGAGCCCTACTACAGTGATAAATGTGCAAGCTTGGTACTATTAAGAGGGCAGTTTAATGGAGCCCTAGAAGACCTCTTGTACAATGTTCATTGGAGGAGCTAATGAACAGTTAGGAGTAAGATTTGTGAGCCCTAGTTCAGTAGGTTATAGGAGGGAAAACTCATTCATAATAGGGCATATTGTAAAGACCCTAAGAACTTGATCCTTTGGAGCAGTAGAGGACATTGTTAGTGGGAAGATCACGGAGCCAATGTTCAGTCATCTTGGAGAAGCCAAGAGTGGTTGATAGTAGCAGATTGACAACTAGAAATGCAAGCATTTTGATGTTGCAGAAGTTGCAGTGATTAGCAAAAGAGGAGGCAAAGTACCTGATAGATGTGTTCAAGGTACGTGGATTGAAAGGACTGTTCTGATCAAGCAGGTCAAGTGTACTTTGTTCAGGGAAAGATTGGTGGTCATAGTTGTTGACACCAAGCCCTAGTTGTCTCTTGTACTAGGGTTCTATGTAAGGGCCATGATCCATAGTATGGGATCCCTAAGATTGTTGTATTAAAGTTTGTATATAACAAGTTGTGGTCTGAAAATTTCTCTTGTGTACAACTTGATTCATTGTTATTTGTTATTCCATTGTGCAAAGTGATTTTGTTGTGGCATTTGAGTGTGTTTGTGATCGTGATATTAGACTCAAACCTAATTCTTAAGTGTCATGGAAAATTCAATAGGTTTTCCACATTATACTAGCTGTTGGAAATGTCCAAGCACTCATTCAAGTAACGTTGTGCAAGAAAAGTAGAAACTTTGAATTCCTAAGCACTCAATATACTTTTTTAAACAAGTCAAGCCATTCTTTGATGGAACATTGTATGCTTAGGTCAGTTCGGGCCTCCTTTTGTCAAACTAATCCTCTAATTGGTGGGACATCTCAAATCATTTGAAGGATTTATGTAATGCGACGACAAAAATTGTAATTTTACTTAGTCTCCAACCATATTGTGTATGAAAATTCACTTATCTTTTGAAGCAAAAGGAGGAAATGTGTTGAGATCCTCATTTATAAATAGAGAGTTCTCTCTCCTTTGAAAATCATTGTGAATTTTTGAGATCATTTTTCCGTAATGTGAAATATTTTCATGAAATCTTTGGTGTTTATCTTGAAGTTTATCTTTCTTGGTTGATTTCAAATATTCCTAAGGATATTTGCAAATAACTAAAGAATACTACACAGACTAACTAGATTGATCAATTTGAAGAGCAACTTTGTCACTTGTAAAGGGATGTCTAGGGTTTTATTTGCACATCTCTCTTGTTGGTGTAAGGTAGAGTTTGTCTCTCTTTGTTGGGTCATGCCCTAGTGCTCCCCACCAAGGGTTTCAATTTATTTTGCATCATGGTTGAGCTAATGGTTGACGGCTTTCCCCTAAGTAGGATCCTTTCTAGTAGGCCTTCATTTCAAAACTTTTTCTTGATTAGCCTTGAGGTGATTTAACTTCTAGTGTTCCTCCTCTAGCCATAAACCACAAGCATGGACTAACCAACTTAACACGAGCATCAATTTGACCCCATAGCCCTAGTGGAAATAAGGCACACTCCTCATCTCTTTTTACTAAATTCTGCAATTGCCCTTAATTTTTATTATTTAAAAAACCATAAAATAGCAAAAAAATACATATAAAAAAATACATTATAGAAAATATAAGCATCAAAGATAAAAGTGATCTCGAGAATTTGTTTACCTTTATGTCTAAATAAGATTTGACTGATTACATTTTGATTCTAGACTCATTTTTTAGAATGGTGTGCCACATTGAATATCTAAGAAAGATAGTGCCCCCTCTCCTTTCTTGCATTTAATTTTGATCTAAAAAATGTGTAAGGGTTTTGAAAGAGATTTTAAAAATCTAATTTTATCTTCAGTAATTATAGCTCAAGTATTGGTAAAATCCCTTGCCTTGAGATACACGAAAATTTGATTCTAACCCTTCTAATCCCCAACAACATTTCTAAAGTTTTCTAATTGAATATCAATCACCTTTGGAAGTGTTTTCAGTTGTCCTAACAATTGAAACATGTTTCATACTAATTGGGGCACTTTCATTTTTCAACCCCAGGGAATTGGTGCCCCAAAATAGAGTAACAATTTCCATATATGAATAACTTTTTGAATAATCAATACTTTAAAGTGCTAGTATGTTTATTTTCATTATATTTCATTATAATATCATCTCAAATTCATATTCATAAGTTTCTATAGCAATTTTGGGCTTATGAGAGGCCCTAGAGTCAGCTTTTCATTGTTCGTTTCTGCATAACTTCATGTTTGCAGGTGTGTAAATGCAAGGTAAATCATCATTTCATGGTTTAAATACCAACATTGTTGAGGGCCTTCATAATCAATCGTGGCTCTTTTGTCAAGGTTACTTCATTCATAAATTTAGTATTTTCTTCATTGGTTTGTGTTTTCTACAGTAATATATCATACACTTGATCAAATCTATTTTTTCTCTTTAAATCCTAACCTTCACCATTTCACTGTTTGTAGGCTCTAGTCATCCTAATACTTTTGGTGATGCTTGTGTAGTTTGGAATACTCCCTATGGAATTTTGGGAGTTTGCCAAAAGTGAGAAGAGAGTGTGCTTAGGTGACATTAGGGGCATCTGATGTGTTCTTACTATTTGGAATCTTGGCCAAGCCTTTATAAGCCTGCTAATATGAGTGGTAGTAGGTCTCTAGGGGAGGGGTTTAGTAAATTTAAAATCCCCTGCCACCAAAAAGAATTATAGAGACTTCCCCTGAGATATAGAAGATTTAATGACAACTCATTGGTAAAATTAGCAAAATGTGGCATGATTGTTAAAGTGAGGCAATATGCTACCACAGGGAAGAAGGAGAGAGGTGTTACAACTCGATTTTAGAGAAAATTAAGAAAAACTAAGAGGAAGCGAATGAGAAAGGGGAATGCTAATAGATCCATTACGGTTTTACCCTTCATTAAATGCCTAGTGACATAGATTAATTACAATTCAGAACATGTAGATAACAACCAATTAAAAAACGAAACCAAACTAATATGGAGTTATCTCATAAATCTTCGTTTATGAGATAACTAACCTAAGTGCTAGATAGGAAAGAGAGGAAAACCAAAACAATCGAACCTTGTTTCCCCAACAGAGATGATTGTTGGGCCTTGAGCAACTTCTACGTGATATTGCACCTATTGATGATCCTCCATATGCTGAAATGTTGAGCTTGAAATCTTGGGCGTCGACATTTTCAATGATGTGCCTATTACCCACCAAAATGTGTAACCCCATAGGAGAAAACTTTTCTCCTGCATTTGATAGCCATTCGGACAACTAGCTAGCCATCAAACTTTTGGATCCATTTCTTGATGATTATATGCCATATGCCTTCGCCATTTGCATCAACCACATACCTCTCCCCATCCAACATTTGCTCTTGGATGAAAGTGAGCTTCTATTCAAAATGTACTATGATCATTTTGCAATCGAGTGTGTATACTTGTTTATTTTGTGCATTTAGCATCGATAAAAAGGGCAATTAGAAGATTGATCGATCTTGACTGTAAATTTGTTCTCTCACCTTACTAGGGGAGTTAATCTTTAGCCCCAATCTAGTGGGAACTCCCTTAAGGCCTTAGGGTTGTAGGAGGGGCACTTGGGAAATACGGATTGAAATAGCATGTTCATATTTCCCTACATCATACTTCCCACTTTCCATACCACATTACAAGCCCCTTATACCACCTCCATTCTTCGGTTCTAACTTGCCATTGGTTCATTGGGATTTGGCACTCTCTTGTCCACACTCCTTGAGTAGGAGAAATGTTAAAATTGGCAACTAGGGCCAAACTCCATGTGGGTCATCTTATTAATGGCATATGATCTTTTCCTTGGATCCCTCTCATTGAGAGGTGTAGGATTGATCTAAAGATCATCCGATTCCGATAAGTATTCATGGAGATATGAATTTATTTGTGTTATGGGACAATTCATCAAGGTCGGCCAGCAACCAAATATAGCCCACTTGTGCTCAACGTTTTAGTATAAATAAAGGAGGACTTGAAGTCATTTGATATCATCTCTTGTGAACTCACTCTCCACTTGTTTGGGTTTTTAGTGGAAGAGGAGGTCTAGAGGAGATGCCTTCAACGCAGCCCTAAAGAAGGGTCATCTAGGAGAGCCCTAGCCACATACTTGTAGAAGATCTGGCCGCAGATCTAAGAGGCGCTAATCCGTAGCTAGAAGATCCATAATCTGCAGCTAAAGTGAGTCCTAATCTGCAGCTAAAGGGAGCCCTAATCCGCAGCAAAGGGAAGGCCCTAATCCGCAACTAGAGGAAGCCCTACGCTGCCCTACCTAAGGGTGGTATGGATATACACTAACCGCAGGAACCTAGAAGAGAACATGAGGAGTTCTAGAGTCTGGACAGCGTGGGAAAACAGGGATCTGAAGTCTGCTACAGGAGGCAGAGTGGTTGATGTAAGTGTGGATAGTCTTAGGGCTGAAACAATGATATAATCAGGATCAGAGTTTGCTGTGAAGAGGGCCGAGAAGGCTAACTATTAGGTCGAGTTCCAAAGGGTCAAACACGTTGCTGTTTGTAAGTTATTTTGGCACATTTTTGGAGGTTTGTCGCTACAACAATCTGTTGTGCTAGGTTGCAGGCCATAGCACACAACTAGTACCCTAAGCAAGCAGCGTGGGTGAGGAGGAGACCTAAGGGGGTATGTCACAGCCCTTAAAGGGCTATTTTGTTGACTGTGGGATAAAACTAGGGCTACTGCAAGTGCCCTAATCAGGAGTGCAGCAAACAGTTGTGCAAACAAATCACAGCATGAACTAATGACTATTTAGGCATGTTGGTGTTGCTAGACATATTATGGGACAACAGCGAATATAGCATAGTGCTATCAGTATACAGTGATGGGTAGCAATGCAGTATAATGTAACAAGGGTGCAGCACGATGGGATGCATAGTACAACACTATGTATGATGCAGCTACATGACTAGATCAGTGGTGAGTGCAGCATTGGATGAAGATCCGTGATGAGAGCAGTCCAATGATTGAGAAGCACAGTGACAGGAGAGCAACATGAAGTGCATGGAATGGTCATTAGGTCAACACTGTGATGATGAGTGCAGCATGGTGCAGCGCGGTGAGGTGCAGCATATGGACGAGATGCAGCACAATGATAGGTGAAGGAGTCACCTTGGAGAATCAGTTCAAGCAGCATGTCTTTAACTAATCTCATGTAGAGATGATCGATTCTCTTATCTAGAAAGTCGAAGTGTTGACTTCTGTTGTAAATGTAATATCTCTCTCTCTCTCTCTCTCTCTTTGTTAAGCTATTGAAGAACATATAAGAAGAATTGATCAAGGGTTTCCCCACATTGGGGTTTGTCCCTGGCTAGCGCCACAGCTTGTTTCCTCTTGTCTTGGCTTGTCTTCTGCGATTTATGTTTATGTTCTATCTGCAGTTTACTTTAATGTTGATGTTATTGCTAATCTAGAAAAGATATTGAGCTAACCGTGAAAATTGAAATAAATTGCTCTAAGCATAGAACATACCAAAAATTAACAAGAAACATTGTTCTCGAGGTTAATGCAACTAAAAGAATGGAAAAGCATATTATGGTCACAATGAAAGAAAAAGAAGAAAATCAAAATGTAAAAGAAGGTTAGGATAGAAGTTAGTGCATGGGAAAAATCTTAACATGAGCTCTACCCTCCTCATTGGTCATCACTCGGTTCCTGAGCACTTGATACTCCATTTCATTAGGACACCTTTTATGTCCCAACCCTAATGAGCAATACATTATCTCTGACGGGTAAAATGAAATACTAAATCATAAGAGCAAGCTCTAACCCTTAAGTTATGCATACAAAATAAAAAGCATTATCATGAAAAAGTAAAAAGCACACTAGAGGTGTGCCCTAGAACGGAAACCCTAGCTTGAATTTCCTCGACTTGGGGACTTCTTTGAGGGTTGTATGAGCTTAGTATTCATTGGAATAAATCATAAGAAGCCCTTTCTTCTCCCTGCCTTGATCTCAGGAATACCTTTAACCACAATAATTCACAAAACCATAGATCTCATGCAACTTTCTTCTAAGTCTCTAATAGGGAGCGAAAACCCTTTTGAAGTTCCATATTATCACATAGAGCTTTCCTTAAGATGTCCTACCTCATCACCTAGTACCTCAAACCCTAGAACATCAATAAAAGATGATTTCTTATCTACCAGGAATCCTCCCATTGGTGAAATTCCATAAAGAGCAGGGGACACTGGTTGTGGTGACAATAGGACATTATCCCATTGTTATCACTTAGTTTAGGTCTTTGACCCGTAGGCTTTCCCTCAAGGCCTGCTAGATTGTGGTAACACAGCCTACAACATAAAAGTAAACGTCTTTCCACATATAAGGAGGCGATGACAATAGCAAATCTCAATGAGGGTGAGAAGCAAGTGAAGGTGAGAAAAGGAGAAGGAAAGAGAGGTGGAAAAGATAGGGATGAAGTAGTGGAGGAAAGAGAGATCAAAGTTACTAAATCCAGGATCAAAAAACTAAACCAGATAAGCAAGAGGGGACAAAAATAGAGATGAACTACTGAAGCCAAGAAGTAAGAGGTGGAAACACTAGTTGAGATAGCAAATGAAAGAGGTGAGAATTACAACTCCGTAGCACAAATAGTGAACGAAGGAAGAAAAAGTTGACAATCCTAGTTTTGAACTGGGAATGCAGTAGATGAGTGGAAGCAAGCATTGGAGCAATGGTTGGAGATGTGATCCCATAGCTGCAGTCTATAGGATGTGACAACCAAGACCAAAGTCCCTAATAGGCAAAGGAGAGAAATCGCGATTGGTCCCATCTAAGGAGAAGCCATCTTAGGTCGGGCCCTACCTGAGAAGACAACCTAGAGAGACCCATTAATGGTGATGTGGCCTAGGAAAGGAGCAAGCAAAACAAATAGAGTGAGAGAGAGGATATAAGAGAAAGGGTTCATTAGTAAAAGTATGAATGGGGGTGCTATTAATTTTTTGAGAAACCCTCAACATATAAGGCCTAGGTTTCTCCCACAATTGACCCTCCCAAAAACAAAGCATCACTCAACTTGGTAGAGAATATTAATTATCGACACCTTATGAGGATAGTATAATCCACAAGCCACTAGAGAAAGGTTAGTACTAGAAGAAAAGGATTTCATTCAACATTCGATGAATAAGGAAAAGAGAAAAATAGTATCGGAAAGAAAGCATCAGGCAACATTCTTATCTCCTACGGTGATATGCGAGCTTCAGGAGGTGGATCTACTATGACTGATGATTTATGTGTGCACTTGTTGAGTAGCCCTATAAAGGTGATCACTTATTGAACTTTTCCCCTCAGTTTCCCATTATCTTGATGCATTCTTTGTTCCCCAAATCAACCATATCCACTTCTTTGTTCCCCAAATCAACCATATCCATATGTATGCACACCTATTTGGCCATGACCATCATTCTCATTGAAGTCTCACAGTCTTCGATACATTACTGCTCCCTAATGTAGTGACCCACATCCTCCAAGGCAGTGAAAAGATACCTTGTGACCTCCAAGTCAAGGCACTACTAACGACCCCTTTACTGTCTGTTAAAATTGACAACTAGGGCCAAACTCCATGTGGGTCATCTTATTTATGGCAGCTGATATTTTTCTTAGATCCCTCTCATCGAGAAGTGTAGGATTGATCTAAAGATCATCCGATTCCGATAAGTAATCATGGAGTTATGAATTTATTTGTGTTATAAGACAATTCGTCAAGGTCGGCCAGCAACCAAATAAACTCCACATGTGCTCAACATTTTAGTATAAAAGGAGCTGACTTGAGTCATTTCACACACACAATTCTATCTTGATTTCTCTCCACTTGTTTTGGGTTTTAGTGGAAGAGAAATCTAGGAGTGGAAGCCCTAGACGTTGGAGGAAAAGAGGCTTCCCTAGCCATAGTCAAGAAGAAGAAATACGTTTCCCTAATCTAGAGGACGCAATCATGAAGGCTGCCCTAACGCAGACCTAAAGGCTTCCCTAGCCACAGCCAAAAAGAAGAAATATGCTGCCCTAATCTAGAGGACACAGTCATGAAGGCTGACCTAACGCAGACCTAAAGGCTGCCCTAACGCAAACCTAAAGGCTGCCCTACCAAGAACTTAAGGCAGCCCTAACGCTATCAAATAAGGAGCCCTAACCTAACCTAGAGGATGCAATCATACCCCAACCCTCCACACTGTCTCAAGGGTAATCAAGAGGAGGATATACACTGCCCTAATAGGACTTAGCCGCAGGAAAAGCCATGGGTCTTTTGGAGGACCGAGCTACTGTTAGGAGGGCTAGTAGGCTAGGCTGGAAGGCCACAATACAAGGTCTACTTCAGCAAAAGAAGAGGGGATGCTAAGGTCACCCTTGTGACTATTGGAGAGCAAAGAAAAGGAGCTTGGATTTTCTCCTTGAGGACTGTGTGAAGAGACAGCAAGGTCTGTGTGAAAGCTGCCCTCATAGAAGGTTGTTCTAGATGATGGGACAACAATGGACAGCAGCAGCACAATGATGGGACAGCAATGACATTATGGACAGCAGCATGTTGGGACTGCACAATGATGGGACATCAATTTCATTATGGACAGCAGCATGTTGGGACGACACAATTGGGATAGCATGATTGTTAGGGACAGCAACTACAGCAACATAACTAGGCAGCAGTGGCAAGCATGAAGCTGCAAGGAACAACTGCATGATAAATAGGACAACAATGACATTGTGCAGCAATGACACAATGGGATAACAGCAACAGCAAGATGCAGCAAGCAAATGGGACAGCTAGGCATGGTGCTTAGTACAGTATGGCAAATCAGACAACTGTGGCAGCATGGTGAAACAATGGCACATGGGATAGCAGTGCAGCATAAGGTGCAGCAGTATGATGTGTACAGCATGATCATGAGGTCCAGCATTGTGATGATGGGTGCAGCATGGTGCAGCACAGTGAGGCGCAACATGATGACGAGATGCAGCACAATGATAGGGGAAGGAGTCACCTTGGAGAATCAATTGAAGCAACATGTCTTCAACTGATCTCAAGTATCATCTTCTTATAGATGATCTATGCTCTTATCTAGATAAGTCAAAGTGTTGACTTCTGTTGTAAATGTATTCTCTCTCTCTCTCTCTCTCTCTCTCTCTCTCTGTGCTAAACTATTGAAGAACATATAAGAAAAATTGATCAAGGGTTTCCCCACATTGGGGTTTGTCCTTGGCTAGCACCACATCTTGTGTCCTCTTGTCTTGGCTTGTCTTCAGCGATTTATGTTTATGTTCTATCTGCAATTTACTTTAATGCTAATGTGATTTCTAATCTAGAAAAGGTATTGAGCTAACTGTGAAAATTGAAATAAATTGCTCTAAGCATAGTACATACCTAAAATTAACATGGTATCAGAACTGAGGTGAAGACAAAGCCCAAGCAAGAGTGAAATAGCAATCACCAAAGACGGCTGGGAAAGGACAAAAGGATCAATGGATTCCTCATCCCTCTTCAAATTCACCAAGGGCGAAGTCGAAGCAGAGAATATTATCAAAATGGCGCAGCGAAAGCTTCTAATGGCCTACCTAAACATCACTTCAATGGGAAGTGTGGATCTAAGGGTAGAAGTAAAGGCAGATGCCTTTGTTTGTAATAAGTTCGGCCATTATGCAAAGGAGTGTCTGAATGGCAGCGACACATCACTTGATGATGATAACAATTATTCCAGGGACATCTTCAATGATCGGAGGAATGGCAGATAATGCAAGTCATCAAGAAAATAGCCGACTCTTCAAAGAAAGCAAAAAACCCCAGGTATGAAGAATCAAGTGTTGTTAAAGAAGCGTTATCTTATATTGGCCCTTTCCTTCGGACTCTTTAGGAATCTAGCTTATTGATTGTAGTGCTTCAAGGCACTTCATCGGATAGGAGGGTGCTCTCTCTAATTTAGTAGAGATGGAAACAACTGCGGGATTATACTTGGAGCCGATGCCATCTATCCCGGAAAGGGTGTAGGGAATGTTACCACTCAATTGAATGAGGGTAACTCGATTCATTTACAAGAATCTCTTTTGTGTACCTGATCGCAAGAAGAACCTGGTGACCATTTCGGAAATGGAATTCAAAGGTTTTAGGGTAGCATTCATCGATGGAAAGGTATGTATTTGAAAATGGAATTTTTCACAGATGCTTTTGAGTTCAGGGTTGTATCAAGTTGCGGGAGGTCCATTGGGGACCATGTTAGTTGTCACATCTCATCTATAGCACCAAAGGTATACTTATCATGGGACCCTACCTGATGTGAGTCAGATGATGACAAGAATTCCTGAATTCAAAAAGAGCATGAAGGTACATGTCTAAGATGTACCGAAGGAAAATCTTACAAGGGGACCATTCCCCTCATGTAGCAAGTCCACAGATTTGGAACAACACGAGGGGTTTGAGATTCATGATCGGGAATCTCACCTATGAAGGTGGAAGAAAGCCCTCTATGGCTTGAAGCAAAACACCCCGGGCATAGTATGAGAGGATTGATAGTTGTCTGATGAAGCTGAGATTCACTAGGAGTGAAGCTGATCCAAACCGTTGTTTGAAGGTTGTGGATGATAGACCTCTCATACCAGCACCTTCTGAGGACGATCTATTTCTGACAGGTGCAGACCCTCTCATTTGCAAAACTAAGAGGGAGTTGGATTCTGGATGTGGAATGGTAAACTACAAGCCCACGACTACCTCGATGGAGCTTAGCTTTCAAAAGTTATGTGGTAGGGATACCAGACCTGATTTGGGAAATACCTCTGAATTTCATAAACTCATTCGCGTTGATGTTCTTGGTGAGCATCTGTCCGGACATAGGATTTGCAGTTAGTATGATGAGCTCATATATGGTTGAGCCACACTGGACTGGTGCCAAGAATCTTCTGAGATATCTTCGGGGCACAATCTCTCATGGATTGAGGTACACTGCCAGAAATGTGACATTGCATGATTATTCGAATGCTGACTGGGCAGGCAATGTGGAGGATCGCAAGAGCACTTCTGAGTGTTGTTTCTCTTTGGATTCTGCTTCGATATCCTGGATGAGCAGGAAGCAGAAGTCGGTTGCTATAAGCACCGCTAAGACCAAATATATAGCTACGAGTATGACCTCGTGTGAAGCTGCCTAGTTGCGGAAGCTCTTCAGCAAGCTGTTTGTACACATGATGGTTACCACCATGATCTTCTATGTCACCCAGGGTGGGATTCGATTATTGAGGAATCTAGTATTGCTCCATCATATAGACATTAGATACTACCTTATCTGGGATATGGTACATTGATGAGCGAGGAGGCTCCATCACATTGACACTGATGTACAGGTTGCAGACATTCTATCAAAGCCCGGGGGAAAGGTCAAATTTGTGACTTTCCCGAACGACTTGGAGTCGTTAAGACACCTTCTTATAAGGGTCTTGCATGATGCATGCATTCAGCTCTGGGAGCTCCAGGGGGCTTGGGGTACAGCTTGGAGCAACAAGCGACCATAGGGCAACTCACCCTCCCCTAATGGTGCGCTGTGTATAGGGTGAAGGGCTCAACCTTCCCCTGTGATACCCCGAGGCGACTTAGGGACAGGATGAATGGTTCTCCTGTCGAGGTATCCTACCCATGTAGTCTGGGACTCATGAGAAGTACCTCTCATCTGGCCAATGAGCAAGGAAATAGTGTTAGGGACCATAGTAGTACTATCAATGGATGCATCGTTGTATCTACTGTACTCCCTATGCTAGGATGACCTCCATTGATTTGAGAGCAATGAAACTGATCTGGGATCAGTAAGAGTGGTATGACACACTCTCTTCATATGGAACTGACTTCGGGTCAATAGAGAATGGTATGAGACATTCTCGATCAATTCTTCTTTTTCATGGCTCAGCAAAGCAGAGCAATGCAGGGCACTGATGGCAGAGATAGTACAGTCGAATAGATGGAACAGCGGATGGAGTCCTCCATAGTTGAGAGGGAGTTTTAAATTGGCAACTAGGGCCAAACTCCATGTGGGTCATCTTATTTATGGCAGCTGATATTTTTCTTGGATCCCTCTCATCGAGAGGTGTAGGATTGATATAAGGATCATCCGATTCTGATAAGTATTCATGGAGTTATGAATTTATTTGTGTTAAAAGACAATTCGTCAAGGTCGGTCAACAACCAAATAAACTCCACATGTGCTCAACTTTTTAGTATAAAAGGAGATGACTTGAGAGTCATTCCACACACACACTTCTATCTTGAGTTCTCTCCACTTGTCTTGGGTTTTAGTGTAAGAGAAATCTAGGAGTGGAAGCCGTAGACGTTGGAGGAAAAGAGGTTGCCCTAGCCGCAGTCAAGAAGAAGAAATATGTTGCCCTAATCTAGAGGACGCAGTCATGAAGGCTGCCCTAACGCAGTAACGCAGACCTAAAGGTTGCCCTAACACAGACCTAAAGGCTGCCCTAACGCAGACCTGAAGGCAGCCCTAACGCTATCAAAGAAGGAGCCCTAACCTAACCTAGAGGACGCAGTCATACCCCACCCTCCACGTTGTCTGAAGGGTAATCTAAAGGAGGATATATGCTGCCCTAATAGGACTTAGCAGCAACAAAAGCCATGGTTCTTTTGGAGGACCGAGCTGCTGTTAGGAAAATCAGTATGCTAGGCTAGAAGGCTGCAATACAAGGTCTACTTCAGCAAAAGAAGAGGGGACGCTAAGGTCACCCTTGTGACTGTTGGAGAGCAAAGGAAAGGAGCTCGGATTCTCTCCTTGAGGACTATGTGAAGAGGTAGCAAGGTCTGTGTGGAGGCTGCCCTCATAGAAGGTTGTTCTGGATGATGGGTCAACAATGGACAGCAGCATGTTGGGACGGCACAATGATGGGACAACAATGTCATTATGGACAGCAGCATGTTGGGACAGCACAATTGGGATAGCATCACTGTTAGGGACAACAGCTACAGCAACATAACTAGGCAGCAGTGGCAAGCATCAAGCTGCAAGGGACAGCTGCATGACAAATAGGACAGCAATGACATTGTGCAGCAATAACACAATGGGGCAGCAATAACACAATGGGATAGCAGCAACAACGAGATGCAGCAAGCAAATGGGACAGCTAGGCATGGTGCTTAGTACAGTATGGCACATGGGACAACTGTGGCAGCATGGTCCAACAATGGCACATAGGACAACAATGCAGCATAAGGTGCAGCAGTATGATGTGTACAGCATGGTCATGAGGTCCAGCATTGTGATGATAGGTGCAGCATGATGACGAGATGCAGCGCAATGATAGGTGAAGGAGTCACCTTGGAGAATCAGTTGAAGTAGCATGTCTTCAACTGATCTCATATATCATCTTCTTAGAGATGATCTATGCTCTTATATAGATAAGTCAAAGTGTTGACTTCTATTGTAAATGTACTATCTCTCTCTCTCTCTCTGCTGAACTATTGAAGAACATAAAAGAAGAATTGATCAAAGGTTTCCCCACATTGGGGTTTATCCCTGGATAGCGCCACATCTTGTGTCCACTTGTCTTGGCTTGTCCTCAGCAATTTATGTTTAAGTTCTATCTGCAGTTTACTTTAATGTTGATGTGATTGCTAATCTGGAAAAGATATTGAGCTAACTGTGAAAATTGAAATAAATTGCTCTAAGCATAGAACATACCTAAAATTAACAATGTCCCATTTGCATCGATGAGGCACCTTCAAAACGAGTCAACTTCTACTTTTGGTGCAACCATGAGGTTAAAAGAGGTATCATGGCAAATGTGTTGAGTAAGCAATATGTCAAAGCAAGTCAAGGGCAAATCATGTTCAGGAAAGTTCAAGCCTTAACCCACACAAGAAGCAAACAAATGGACCTAGACAAGGAGTGTTGTCCACCATTTCTACCCATTGGATCATGTAAAGGTCAATTTGGAGGAATGTTGAGGAAAAACATAAGGCCATATAGGTCTCCAAGCAATCCAAGGTACATTTCAAGTCAAAAACAAGCAAGGAGACCAAAAGCATGGTTTGAATCATCTTTGCACCAAGGAAAGCAAGGTCGTCCACATTAAACTAGCCGTTGGATAGGCCAACGTCTTCATTCAAGCAACATTGTGCAAACAAAATGGAATTTTTGACTTCCTAAGCACTCAGGTTAATTTTTCAAGGAATGTCAAGCTATTTCTTGATGGAACGTTGTACCCTTAGACCAATTAGGACCTCCTTTTGTCAAATCAAACCTCTAATTGGTGGGATGTCTCACCTATTTTAAGATTTAAGTAATGTAATAAAATAACTTGTAGTTTGACTTAATCGTGAAGCATATTGTGGATGAAAAGTTGCTTGTTTTTTTAGGAAAAAGGAGGAAAGATGTTGAGATCCTAATCTAAAAATAGAGAAATTTCCCTCCTTTGTAGATCGTTGTGAATTGTTGAATTCATTTTTCCATAATGTGAAATATTTTCATGAAATCTTTGGTGTTCATCATGAATTATCTTTCTTGGTTGATTTCACATATTTCTTAAGGGGATTTGTGGATTACTAAAGGATACTATAAAAACCAACTAGATCAATCCATTTGAAGGGAATCTTTATCACTTGCTTAGGGATGTCTGGGGTTTTACTCGCACATCTCTCTTGTTGCTGTAAGGTAGATTTCATTTATTCTTGTTGGGCCATGCCCTAGAGTGCTCCTCACCAAGGGCTTCAGTTTATTTAGGATCATAATAGAGCTATTTGTTGAAGGATTTTCCCTAAGTATAATCATTTCTAGTAGGGCTTGGTTTCAAAACTTGTTCTTGATTAAGCGTGAGCTCATTTAACTTTTGGGATTCCACCTCTGGCCATAATCCACAAGCATTGATCCCAACTCAGGAGGGGCATCGATTTGACCCCACAACCCTAGTGGAATTTAATATCCCGTTTCAAGGATATCCCTCAAACCCAATCAATCTCTAACCAGATAATCAAACTCTAACCAGATAACACAAATGTGGTAAAGTAGCCAAAAAGATAAAGAGATAAAAATAACAGTGATGCAACATACAATAATGTATACACAGAATATAAGCAGATACTCAAGAAATGCAGAGAGAAATGCTAAGCCATTTTATTATACTGAGTAATGGAAAGAGTACAGGAGGTGATCATAAAGATAGCACCTCGACTTGCACAAGGCAAGTGAAGAAATACACTCAGAATAGTAAGGAAATGGCCCCTCTCTGAACTGCGTCCAAGCTGCCAGAGAACTGTTGTGCTGCTGCTACTGCTGGAATCAAGTGAGGATTTGGGGATGTTCCCCTCCTTAGAAAATGTTGAAACTCTGGAATCAGCCTCTGCTCAATAAACCCAGAAAAGCCCAGAAAGCTTTTCTAAAATAGCTGACCCCCAAAAATCACCCCCTTGAGGATCTAAGCAATCCCTCAAGGCTCTGCGCTGCCACTGAATAGAACCCTCCAAAACTCTACCTGAAACTCTACCAAAATCCTCCAATATGCAAGGGTTGATCCCTTGCTCAATCTCCCAGCTCAAATCCTCCACATAAACCCAATTCGGAACTATTACCAGAAGAGACTGGGTCCTCCTCTCTCAAGACTGCGCAGTCATCAGAAGGCTCATCTCCCCCTCAACTCCAAAGATCGATCCTCCTGCAAAAGACTGCTGAAAACTACCTTGCCCGAGCAGGCACTCGAAGTCCCCCGGGCTAAGGGTGAGATCTCCGAACGGAGACACTCGATGCACTAAACAGTGCTGCAGACAGGCTAAACAGCCAGCGTGCTCTAAGTCGAAGTGACTAGCTCAAAATGCTCATAATCGAATGCCAAACTGAGGAGGCTCCTCTCTCCTTTATAGCGTTGGCCTCTCTCAAACCCTAAGGCCCACCTCCTCCAACATAGCCTCTCTCTCTTGCCACGTGCTCCTCTCCATCTGCACAGTCCCTCCAAGTGTCTACGTCAGCCCCCTTCTCTACGTGGTCCTTTGGCCCCCTTGGTTCCCCTTTAAGTTAAAATGTTGTGCTACTAGGGAGTGACTTTATTCTAAAAGTGAGTTAAGTCCCCCCTTCCTCACCTTTTTAATATAAATAATTATAGAAGGCAAAATTGAGCAAAATCGAATATTCCAATTAGCCATGGCTAATTAGGAATATTACAGTCTCCCCCGGCAAAATGTTGCTTGTCTTCAAGCAACTGAAGTGATGGATGCTGCAAGATTTTCTCACTTTCCCAAGTGGCATCCTCATCCGGTAAATTCCTCCACCTCACCAAGAATTCCCAGACCATCCTTCTCCGCAGCTGCCTCTCCCAAGTATCAATAATAACCTCTGGCTGCAACACCAAATGCCCCTCATCATCCGTGGGTGGTAGCTCATCTGTCACTGTCACATGCTGCCCCAATGCCTTCTTCAGGCGTGATACATGAAAAACGTTATGAATCTTGTTGCCTTAGGGCAGCTCCAACTCATACGCAACCTGTCCAATCCTACATATCACCCTGTACGACCCATAAAAGTGGGGCTTGAGCTTCTCAGCCCCCTTCTACTTCAGTGACAGTTGTCGGTATGGCTGTAATCGTAGGTAGACCAAGTCCCCTACCTCAAACTGTCTCTCCACCCAACCCCTGTCAGCATACAGCTTTTGTTGGTTCTGCGCAGTAGCCATATTATCCTTGAGAGCTCGGAGAATATCCTGACTCTCTTGGATCCAAATCTTGGCTCTCGGAGCCTTGCTGGCACCAGATATCACGTCAGCAAAAGATAAAGGATGATATCCATACAATGCATAGAATGGAGACATACCAATGAACATGTGATGTGTAGTGTTGTAGCAGTACTCCCCTAGATGCAGCCACTTCAGCCATGCTTGCTACTACCCACTGACATAGTTACACAAGTAGCCCTCCAGCCACTTGTTAACTATCTCTGTCTGCCCGTCCATCTATGGGTGATAACTGGTACTCGATGTCAACTCCGTCCCTACCAACCGAAAAAGCTCCTGCCAAAACCCGCCCATGAAACGGCTGTCCCTGTCACTGGTGATGGTCTTAGGAAGACCATGTAGCTTGAAGACCTCTCTAAAGAACAGCTCGGCCACCTGCGCTGCTGTGTAGTGTGCGGATATGGCAAAAAAATGTGCGTACTTTGTCAGTCGATCAACGACGACAAAGATGCAATTCTTGCCCTGTACCATGGGCAACCCTGTGATGAAGTCCATCGAAATACACTCCCATTTCCGCTTCGGAATGGAAAGAGGCCGCAATAATCCTGCGGGATGGCACATCTCCCCCTTGTTCCTCTGGCAAATATCGCACTCCCGGACATGCCGAAGTACGTCCTCCTTGAGGCCCTTCCATGAGAAACTCTCTCTAATGGCCCTGTACGTTTTAGCAAACCCCTGATGGCCGGCCAATGGTGAATCATGTGATGCCTGAAGTATCTTCTTCTTGAGCTGAAATCCCTCAGTGAAGAAGATCCGGTCCCTGTAGTAGATGATCTCATCGATCACCCTGTACCTGTCATCCGCCACCTGCCCATCCAGAACCTCAGATGCAAACATGTCCTTGGAGTACTCTACTAAGAGTCGAGCCCTCCAGTCTGTGTCCAAGCTCATAAGAGACAACGTATTTGGTCTACGTGAAAGGGCATCTGCTACCACGTTGTTCTTACCCTTGAGATACTCAATGTCAAAGTCATACGCTTGGATCTTACTGATCCACTTATGCTGCCTCTCCTGTCGTTGTTTCTTCTCCAAAAAGAACCTGAGGCTATTGTGATCAGTGCTCACCCTGAACCTGTTACCTACTAAATACTATCGGAACTTGTCCAATGCATGCATAATGGCCAACATCTCCTTGTTGTATATAGAATACAACCTCTCGTGCAGAAGGAGATTCCGGCTCTCAAAGGCTATAGGGTGACCTCCCTGCATCAACACTGCGTCGATCCCCTCTCCTGACGCATCACACTCCAAAACAAATGGCTGCGTAAAATCCGGCAATGAAAGCACTGGGCAGCTGCTCATAACCTCCTTGAGCTTGTCAAAGGCTCGCTACACTGTATCCGACCAACTGAATACCCCCTTCCTCGTCAGATCTGTCAATGGTGCAGTGAGTTGTGAGAAACTCTTGACGAACTTCGAGTAGTAAGTACAAATGCCATGAATCCTCGAAGTTCTGTCACGTTACTCGGCTCCAGCCAATCTCTGATGGCCCTGATCTTCTCCTTGTGGACCCTCACTCCGTCCACCCCTATGATGTGTCCTAAGTACAACATCTCCATCAACCCAAACTCACACTTGGAGAGCTTGGCATAGAACTGTTGCTCCTCCTAGATGCGCAACACTGTCTCAATGTGCTAGAGATGCTCCTCCCAAGTCCTGCTGAAATGAGGATATCATCAAAGAACACCCACACAAACTTCCTTAAGTGACTACGGAAGATGTGATTCATGCAGGACTCGAATGTAGCTGGGGCATTGGTTAGCCCGAAGGGCATCACCAAAAACTCAAAGTGCCCATAGTGACACCTGAAGGTGATCTTGGGAATGTCCTGCTCCCTCACGCGAATCTGATGGTACCCATATCTCAAATCAATCTTTGAGAAGAACCGTGCTCCTCTCAACTCCTCCATCAACTCATCAATCCTGGGTATGGGGTACTTGTTCTTCAGGGTCTTCTTGTTCAGGGCCCTGTAGTCAATGCACATCCTCAATGTGCCATCCTTCTTCTTCACCAACACCACGGAAGAAGCGAAAGGACTCGTGCTTGGCCGAATGTGCCCAAGAGCCAGCAACTCCTGAATGGCCTGCTCAATCTCATCCTGATAGGCCTTGGGATGCCTATAGGGGTAGTAATCACTGCCTGTATGCCCTGCTCAAGCTCAATGGTGTGCTCAAACCCCCGGTCCGATGGCTGTCCCGGCAGAATCTCCCCAAACACTGTGGCATACTGGCCAAGGATGGATTGTATCTCTGGGTGCACCGTTTGCCCTGTAGTCCCTGCCTCTGATGCACACAGCTCCACTGCCCACTCTACGTCTCCCTTCTGGAAGACTGCCTCCATCAGATGAGCCGAAACAGTTTGAGGCAAATATGTGTGTTGTCCCCGTATCTTCTCATGCCTCCCTGTCGTCTCATCATCCCACTTCATCTCTAGGGCCTTCCAATCTGTCGTGACCTTCCCTAGAGTGATAAGCCATTGAACACCCAGTACCATGTTGGTGTCCGGAATATTGACCACGAAAAAATGGTCAATCAGTGTGTAGGTGCCCATCGTCACTGATAACTCTGGGACATAACGAGCACACACCATGGTCTGATCTCCTGGGACTAAAACTGAAAATCCATCGAAGCTCTCTATCTGTATACCTCTCCGCTCAACCATCTGTGCATCGATGAAGTTGTGGGTTGCCCCACTGTCAACCAAAACTGATACTCCCTGGCCACGTACTGTCCCTCGTACGCGTAGCGTCAAATACTTGGGAACTCCTCGCAATACTACAAGGGGCCCTTCAGTAGGTGCAAAAGCTGCACCACCTACTGTTGGTGGTGGAGGTGGCAAAGAATCCTGCGTAGCATGACTATCTCCTGCCTCCACATCATCCTCCTCATCCTCTTCCCCGCTACTCTCGAAGAAGACCTCAATAAAATGTGCTTTGCCAACAGCACATCTATGTCCCGGTGCCCACGGCTCCTGACAGGTAAAGCACAACCGCTTCTTCTTCAGCTACCTCCTGGCATCATCATCAATCTGTGCTTGTCCTGGATTCCCTTTTGGAGGCAGAATCCTCACATCCTTCCCCTTAGGCTGGAAAGCCTGCCTCTGGGGGTAAGGTGTCCGGGTCCTGGGTAAGGCATCCTGTAAGTCCCGAGTCCTGCTAATAGCATCCTGAAGTGTGGCTGGTCTAGTGGATCTGACTAGACCCCGAAGTGGCTTTGCTAACCCCTCAACAAATATGTAGATCCTCCGTGCCGCGGATAGATCTGGCACCATCACTGAAACCCTCAAGAAGTCTGCAATGTAGGTCTCTGGGCTCCCGGTCTATTTGAGCCTCGTCAGCTCAACAAAGTGTTGTTTCGGATCCCTCCGGTCAAACCTCTCCATCAATCTCCTGGTAAACCCGGCATATGTCATCACTATGGAGTGTCCGAGTGTAACCAACCCATGGAACCACCAGTCCTAGGCCTCACCATCCAAATGTAATGTTGCCACTTTGATGGCCTCTATCTCCGACATCTGGTTAAGCTGGAAATAGATGTCCAGCTTTTCCACCCAAGACCTTGCCGAACTATTTGATGAGCCATCAAATGGAGGCAAGTGGAATCTACTAGCTGTGCGGTGGGTGCCTCCATCATGATAATGCCAGTATCCTCTGTGATGGTCGCGGGGTCTACTATCCCGCTGGAGCTGAACAAAGTCTCTGAATGAGAGGACATCCCTGAACTCCTGCCCATAGGCCTGGTGCTCTGCAAAATAATCGCCCATATGACCGGGCTCTGCCCCCTGCTGGGCTCCGACCCCCGTGTCTTCTCACAGGAAAGTGGGCATAGTAGAATGTGTAGGGGCATGTGCGGCCATCTGCTGAGTAGTATCACGCTGAGTGGCACCCTGTTCTGGAAAATGGTGGGATGTACCCGATCCCTCACCAACCTAGAAAACCCGTGGGTTCTCACGCTGTCTAGCCTCTACCACCGTGAATCTCTGCCCCATCACCTCGATCTGCCTCGACAGATCCTGCACTAATTTGAAGAGCATGTCCGCAAATCTCTTCCCGTCCTCATCTGCCATCAGATCCTCCTGCTCTACGTCCACCGCAGGCTCCTCCTGTTCTGCGTCCACCACAAGCTCCTCTCATTCTGTGTCCACCACCCGAACACAGTCTCCCTCTCCATAGATGTTCTCCAACCTACGCTCAATATCTTTGTATTTCCTACCCCTGTAACAGATGTAGGGCTTCTCCCTCGGTGTCATAGACTGCTAGCTCCATAGGCTGAGCCAGATCTATGCTCCGATACCACTGTAATATCCCTCAAACCCAATCAATCTCTAACCAGATAATCAAACTCTAACCAGATAACACACATGTGGTACAGTAGCCGGAAAGCTCAAGAGATAAAAATAACAGTGATGCAACATACAATAATATAAACACGGAATACAAGCAGATACTCAAGAAATGCAGAGAGAAATGCTAAGCAATTTTATTATACTGAGTAATGGAAGGAGTACAGGAGTATCAGAAAGATAGCACCTTGACTTGCATAAGGCAAGTGAAGAAATACACTCAGAATAATAAGGGAATGGCCCCTCTCTGAACTGTGTCCAAGCTGCCAGAGAACTGCTGTGCTGCTGCTACTGCTGGAATCAAGTGAGGATTTGGGGCTGTTCCCCTCCTCGGAAAATGCTGAAACTCTGGAATCAACCTCTTCTCAATAAACCTAGAAAAGCCCAGAAATCTTTTCTAAAATAGCTGACCCCCGAAAATCACCCCCTTGAGGATCTACGCAATCCCTCAAGGCTCTGCGTTGCCATTGTATAGAACCCTCAAAAACTCTACCTCAAACTCTGCCAAAATCCTCCAATATGCAAGGGTTGATCCCTTGCTCAATCTCCCAGCTCAAATCCTCCACATAAACCCAATTCGAAACTATTACCAGAAGAGACTGGGTCCTCCTCTCTCAAGACTGCGCAGTCATCAGAAGGCTCAGCTCCCCCTCAACTCCAAAGATCGATCCTCCTGCAAAAGACTGTTGAAAACTACCTAGCCCGAGCAGGCACTCGAAGTCCCCCAGGCTAAGGGTGAGATCTCCAAACGGAGACACTCGATGCACTAAACAGTGTTGCAGACAAGCTATACAGCCAACGTGCTCTAAGTCGAAGTGACTAGCTCAAAATGCTCATAATGGAATGCCAAAATGAGGAGGCTCCTCTCTCCTTTATAGCGTTGGCCTCTCTCAAACCCTAAGGCCAACCTCCTCCAACGTAGCCTCTCTCTCTTGCCACGTGCTCCTCTCCATATGCGCAGTCCCTCTAAGTGTCTATGTGGGCCCCCTTCTCTACGTGGTCCTTTGGACCCCTTGGCTCCCCTTTAAGTTACAACGTTGTGCTACTAGGGAGTGACTTTACTGTAAAAGTGAGTTATGTCCCCCTTTCCTCACCTTCTTATTTATAAATAATTATAGAAGGCAAAATTGAGCAAATTCGAATATTCCAATTAGCCATGGCTAATTAGGAATATTACATGGAAATAAGGCACACTCATTATTCCACCGAACAACCATCTCATTTTATAAAATTCTGCAATTGTCCTTAATTTTTATTATTCAAAAAGCCCTTAGAATAGAAAAATATATAGGAAAATGTAAGCATAAAAATAAAAAGTAAATGAGTGAATTTCTTCACTTTTATGTTTATATAAGATTTGACCGATTACATTTTGATTCTAGACTCATTTCTATGAAAACATGCCACATCGTTTAAACCTTCCTTGTTGAATATACTCTAGGTGATCCACATACAAAGAATTCTTTCATGTAGTGCATGTAGTGCAATATACCACTATATAGCTGCGGAAAGCTTGTTGAGGTGACAGTAGTGGCCATTCTCCTGTTGCCACGAGGTTTGGATCTTCCTAGTGAGGATTTGCACTAGGCCTGCAAAATTTTGCAGTAACAAACCCTTTCAAAGAAAAATTTTGCATCAATTGATAACAAGAAAGGGTTGGACACAATATGGAATTTGCAATTTTGTTGGTTCCAATCATCTTACACAAGCAACCCTCCAAATCTGGATTTTAGACCCCATAGTCGTAATTCTAGTCTAAACATTATTGTTTCCTTTCAACCACTCAAAAACAAAAAATCCCATCCTTTCATTTTCTATTTGCATAAATTTGCAATGTAGATCATGAAATATCACAAATCATATTAATCATAAGTCTACAACACTTTGAAACTATTATCATCCATTAGACTTAGTTTCTTTTATGTATTTCCCCCTATGTCAGAGAACAACTGACTTACAACGTGTGAAGAATATACTAAGGTTACAATAGGTATCACTCTTCCATTATCCCTAAGGTCTATCTTGTACCTTCCATTAGCCCTAGGGTCTCACATGTATATATAAGGCATTGTCATTTAAAGGGAGAGGTTGGGTGGTAATACAAATTCATAACTAGAATTTGAAATATCAAAAATATAAATGAAAATAAAAAGGAAAGGGAGAAGAATTAGAATATCCATACTTGTACTTGATGGTAGTTGATGATGTAGGAGCTTGTTGAGATACGGAAAATATGTGAGTGTGGTAATCTCAATGCCAAAAATGCATGTTACCCACCAAAAGTGGGTGACCCCATAGGAGAAAATTTTCTCCTAGATCTCTCTTGAGAAAATAGCCGATAGCCCCTGACAGCCACCAGTGTCGCTGATACATTCTGCCATTTGATCTTCGCTCCCTGCATCAGTCATATGTCCCCTCACCCATCTTTGGAGAACATATGTTTGAAGGTGGGATATCCAACCCAAAAGTTATGTTCTTCATTGTGCAATCAGGTGCTTATGCTTGTTTTTCCTTGGGTATCCTGGGAATGGATTATTGAGTGACTTGGAAAAAAGGAAGGACTTTGACCATAGTTTTGTACCCTCACCTCAAATGGGGCAGGTTAATCCTCAATCCTAGTCCTGTGGGATCTCCTTTATTGGCCTGTGGCTTTAGGAAGGGCACTATTTGGGAAACCTTGATTTTGGTAGTGCAGTCGCATTTTCCCCATCCACATTTTTCCCTCCCCTCCGCACATTACAACCCCTATTTCATCATATTCCTTCTCTAGGTCCACAAGGCACTCGCACACCCACTCCCCTTGTCCACATGTCTAGGTCACGCCTGGAAATGTTGCCCAGGAGGTTGATGCAGCTAAAAGAATGTTAAAAGCATGTCCTGGCCACAAGCAAGAAACAAAAAAAAAGGAATATTATAAAATGCAAAAGATGGTTGGGACATTTAATATAGCACATGGGAAAAAGTCCAGCATGAGCTCTACCCCTTATTATGGCCATTACCCTAGTTCCTAGGGCCCTATGATGCCCCAAAATCATTGAGGAACCCATGGACTTCCCAACCCCTGGTGGGCGATGAACTGCCCTACCTTAAGGGATTGATAACTACTTATATCATACACAACATGCTCTCATTTCCTAGAGCCCAGACCAGTAATACAAAGAAAAATCAAGAAAAGGATAAAGGATAGTAAAGAAGGGTGGTAAAACAAAGTACGAGTTAACTCGTGTATCAACGATTGCTCCCTCCTACATCTATAAACCCAAATAATCATTATTGCCATCCTTGAACCCATGGCATTTGGCCTTGAGACCCCCGTGTCCCCATCAATTCATCATCATTCACATGACACCTATCAATTAAATGATGTACCAGGGACCTGTCTTTCCCCTTACGGACTGGGAACACCTAATAGGGTTGTTTATTACCCACTCCTACCTAGGGAGGTAACACTAAATTTGGAAAGGAAGCCCACTATGAAGTCTCAATGTGCCCTTGAGAAATAATCTTGGTTCACTTAGATGTACTAATGAATTATTATACCTAATTGTGACGATGCACATTGGTGTTATATGTGATAGGTAGGTGGTTTCATCATGAGTTGGGAAATTTAAGCGGGGCCCAAGTCCACCAGAGGATCATATTGACACCCCTGGGTGAAGCATTGAGAGCCATTAGACTCTCATCATGTGTAGAGCATCATTCCATGCCATGGGAACTCTCAACACCTTTAGCAGTTTGCTCATTGCCCTACATCATTCACGAGAAGATGTGCTTGGACCAATGTGCCCTGACCAACTTAACATTATATGGCAGTTGATCCAAGGCCCAAAAGAGGTTTTTCTCATCCCTTGAGACATGGGACGGCAAGCACCATCGTCAAAGCCCTCGGTATTGGGGCATCACAGGCTATTTTATAAGGAGACCCATGGGACCAGCGTTTGTGCCCTAAACTCATTTTGGGGCCCCACATGATGACTTGCATGGAGAGTAAGGAGCCATCCCCTTGTTCATAATTTATGGAGCCCTCTCACACACTTTGGCACCAAGAGGACTCAACGTCGCCCTCAAACAGCCCTACATCAACACGATGTCATCAATTCGGCTAGCAATTGGATGGTTATTTCGTAATTTGTAAACGCTACTTGGTCGGCTTGTGACTAAGGCATGTATTTTGCACATTTTTATAATCTTAGGGGCCTTAGGCTAATAATTCGACCTACTAGGTCTCATATCAATAAAACTCAACTTCATTTGTTTTGGATCATCATCACACTTGGGAACTTCGGCCTTCTTGGCAAATCTGAACTTTTTCTTTGGATTAGTTATTGGATGTCTTGGATGCATTTTGATATTTAGAGATGAAATTCGATTTTTTTCGAGCGAATTATGGATGGATATATCATATTGTCATCTTGTAAGTGCCTCTTGTTGAAGTTTCAATCTGGAAAAATGTCTAATGTATGGAATTGTTGCAACTAAATTAGTGTTATATTGTGCCCTAATTACTGAAGATTTATTTTGAAAGCCATTTGGTTGGCAATTGCACATGCTACTCATAACATGACATGTGATGAATGTTCCTAGTGGATGAAATTTTGTTTTTCCTCCATAAAACTCCATAAATTTCGAGTGGCTAATTGTTGAGATTTGGTATCTAGGGCATCAATTCTTGACCTCCTTGAAGACAATTATGGCAAATATGAAGCATCTCGGACTCCATAAGCCCAAAGGAGAAGGCACTAATCCAAACCATTTTGTGATCAAATCCTTCTTTCTCCATATTTTCTTCTCCCGAAGCTTTAGTCCCCTCTTCTTGGACGGCTAGCTTAGGGCATCCAGCGAAATTCTCTAGAGTGGAAGGGTGGATTCCGAGATCATACACTTCAAGCTTAGGGTCTAAGTGCAAGTCCTCAAAGCTTGACAAGCATCCCCTTTGTTTTCACCCATAGAAACTCTTGCCCCGGGTGTGCCCTAGAAGGGAAACCCTAGTTTGCATTTCCTTGACTTGGGGACTTCTTTGAGGGTTGTATGAGCTTTGGGTTCATTGGAACAAATCATAAGAAGCCCTTTCTTCTCCTTGCCTTGACCTTGGGAGTACCTTTAACCACGATAATTCACAAAACCCTAGATCTCATGCAAGTTTCTTCTAGGTCTCTAATAGGGAACAAAAACCCTTTTAAAGTGCCATACCATCACATAAAGCTTCCCTTAAGAAGTCCTACCGCATCACATAGTACCTCAAACACTAGAACATCAATTAAAGGTGATTGTTTATCTACCGGGAATCCTCCCATCGGTGAAGGTCTGTAAAGAGCAGGGGATACTTGTTGTGGTGACAATGGGACATTGTCCCATTGTTATCTCTTAGTCTAGCTCTTTGACCCTCAGGCTTTCCATCCTTGGGGCCTACTAGATTGTGTGGTAACACAACCTACAACATTAAAGTAAATGGCTTGCCACATACAAGGAGGCGATAACAATAGAAAATATTAATGAAGGCTGAGAAGCGAGTGAAGGTGAGAAGAGGAGAAGGAAGGAGAGGCGAAAAAAGTAGGGATTAATGACTGGAGGAAAGAGAGATCAAAGTTACTAAAGCCAAGTCCAAAAAATTGAACCAAATACACAAGATGGGAAGACAATAAAGATGAACAACTGAAGCCAAGAAGTAAGAGGTCGCAACACTAGTTGTGATAACAAATGAAAGAGGTGAGAATTGACAACTCTAGACCACAAATAGTGAAGGAAAGAAGAAAAAGTTGGCAACGCTAGTGTTGAATTAGGGAATGCAATAAACAATTGGAGCAATGGTTGGAGATGTGATCCCATAGCTGCAGTCTACAGGATGCGACCACCAAGACCAAAGTCCCTAATAAGAAAAGGAGAGGCATGGTGATTAGTCCCATCTAAGGAGAAGCCATCTCAGGTCGGGCCCTACCTGAGAAGACGACCTAGAGAGGCCCATTAGAGGTGATGTAACCTAGGAATGGGGAAATAAATGAAACAAAAAGAGAGGATATAGGACTTCCCCAAGTTGATTAAGAAGTAAAGAAGTATAAAGGAGAAAGGGTTCATAAGTACAAGTATGAATGGAGGTGTTATTTCATGAAAGAGTCGACCTCTCCCAGGTACCAATGTAGGAGAATAGAGGTACGCTTAGTCGTTTTCAGGGACGCCACAGGTCTGTATGAAGTAACTAAAGTGATACAGAGAGGCCGAGATGTTTAGGTTTGTGGTAGAGCTGTAAAAGAGTTGACGTGTGTGGAGATAAGTTGTTAGGTAATGGAAGGGTTGTTCAAGGTTTTGAAGAACAATCTTTGTGCCCTAGTTAGTCCTCTCTATGGTACGCTGCCCTTAAGAGTCTGCTCAGAAGTATGATAGGTTTCACTCTGATTTTTTGTCCATGGGAGAGAGGAAAGAGGCCCTAAGAAGGACACATATGGGCTGTGATTTGGGCTGCAAATTCTGGGCGTATTGCGCAAAGATACTATGCATATGTCTCACCTGAAGTGGAACACATCCAACCTCACGTAGTTGTACAGAAGTGCGAGTTTACGCGCATAGTATAGGGCTAATACAATGAAGGAAAATATGGTTAACATGGAGAAGATTCATTGGAAGGGAGAATTGCTCTGGAGTAGTTGGATAAGATTGTCCGAAAGGCCTTAGGAACACAAATTCGAGATGCCCTAGTGCTATCAACAAGAAGCAGAAGTGTGACAATTAAGAGGGTTGTTTTGTGGAGCCCTAGTATAGTGATAAAGGTGCAAGCTTGGTACTATTAAGCGGGCAGTTTAATGGAGCCCTACAAGACCTCATGTAGAGCCCTAGAAGACCTCATGTACAGTGTTCATTGGAGGAGCTAATGAACTGTTAGGAGGAAGATTTGTGAGCCCTAGTTCAGTGGGTTGCAAGAGGGAAAACTCATTCATAATATGGCATATTGTAAACACCCTAAGAACTTGATAGTAGCAAATTGACGATTGGAAATGCAAGCATTTTGATGTTGCAGAAATTGCAGTGATCAGCAAAGGAGGAGGCAAAGTACCTGCTAGATGTGTTCAAGGTACATGGATGGAAAGGACTGTTATGATCAAGCAGGTCAAGTGTACTTTGTTCAAGGAAAGATTGATGGTCATAGTTGTTGACACCAAGCCCTAGTTGTGTCTTGTACTAGGGTTCTATGTAAGGGCCATGATCCATCATATGGGAGCCCTAAGATTGTTGTATTAAAGTTTGTATATAACAAGTTGTGGTCTGAAAAATTGTCTTGTGTACAACTTGATTCATTGTTATTTGTTATTCCATTGTGCAAAGTGCTTTTGTTGTGGCATTTGAGTGTGTTTGTGATCGTCATATTAGACTCAAACCTAATTCTTAAGTGTCGTGGAAAATTCAACAAGTTGTCCACATTATACTAGTTGTTGGAAATGTCCAAGCCCTCATTCAAGTAACGTTGTGCAAGAAAAGTGGAAAGTTTGAATTCCTAAGCACTCAAGATACTTTTTCAAACAAGTCAAGCCATTCTTTTATGGAACATCGTATGCTTAGGTCAATTTAGGCCTCCTTTTGTCAAATTGATCCTCTAATTGGTGGGACATCTCACCTCATTTGAACGATTTATGTAATGCAATGACAAAAATTGTAATTTTACTTAGTCTCCAACCATATTGTGTATGAAAAGTCACTTATCTTTTGAAGCAAAAGGAGGAAATGTGTTGAGAGCCTCATCTATAAATAGAGAGCTCTCTCTCCTTTGCAAATCATTGTGAATTGTTGAGATCATTTTGCCATAATGTGAAATATTTTCATGAAATCTTTGGTGTTCATCTTGAAGTTTATCTTTCTTGGTTGATTTCAAATATTCCTAAGGAAATTTGCAAATAACTAAAGAATACTACACAGACTAACTAGATTGATCAATTTGAAGAGAAACTTTGTCACTTGTAAAGGGATATCTAGGGTTTTATTCGCACATCTCTCTTGTTGGTGTAAGGTAGAGTTTGTCTCTCTTTGTTGGGCCATGCCCTAGTGCTCGCCACCAAGGGTTTCAATTTATTTTGCATCATAGTTGAGCGAATGATTAACGACTTTCCCCTAAGTAGGATCCTTTCTAGTAGGGCTTGATTTCAAAACTTTTTCTTGATTACCCTTGATGTGATTTAACTTCTAGTGTTCCTCCTATAGCCATAAACCACAAGCATGGACTAACCAACTTAAGACGAGCATCAATTTGACCCCATAGCCCTAGTGGAAATAAGGCACACTCCTCATCTCTTTTTACTAAATTCTGCGATTGCCCTTAATTTTTATTATTTCAACAGCCTTGAGAATAGAAAAAAATACATAAAAAAAATAAATTATAGAAAAATACAAGCATCAAAGATAAAAATTGATCCCGAGAATTTATTTACTTTTATGTCTAAATAAGATTTGACTGATTACATTTTGGTTCTAGACTCATTTTTTAGAATGGTGTGCCACATTGAATATCTAAGAAAGATAGTGCCCACTCTAGTTTCTTGCATTTAATTTTGATCTAAAAAATGTGGAAGGGTTTTGAAGGAGATTTTAGAAATCTGATTTTATCTTCAGTAATTATAGCTCAAGTATTGGTAAAATCCCTTGCCTTGAGATACATGAAAAGTTGATTCTAACCCTTCTAATCCCCAACAACATTTCTAAAGTTTTCTAATTGAATATCAATCACCTTTGGAAGTGTCTTCAATTGTCCTAACAATTGCAACATGTTTCATACTAAATGGGACACTTTCATTTTTCAACACCCGGGAATTGGTGCCCCAAAATTGAGTAACAATTTCCAGATTTGACTAACTTTTTGAATAACCAATACTTTGAAGTAATAGGATGTTTATTTTCATTATATTTCATTATAATATCATCTCAAATTCATATTCATAAGTTTCTATAGCCATTTTGGGCTTATGAGAGGCCCTAGAGTAGGCTTTTCTTTGTTGGTTTTTGCAAAACTTCATGTTTGCAGGTGTGTAAATGAAAGGTAAATCATCATTTCGTGGTTTAAATACCAACATTGTTGAGGGCCTTCATAATCAATCATGGCTCTTTTTTCAAGGTTACTTCATTCATAAATTTAGTATTTTTCTTCGTTGGTTTGTATTTCCTATAGTAATATATCATACATCAGATGAAATCTATTTTTTCTCTTTAAATCCTACCCTTCATCGTTTCACTGTTTGTAGGCTTTGGTCATCCTAATACTTTTGGTGATGCTTGTGTAGTTTGGAATACCCCCTATGGAATTTCGGGAGTTTGCCAAAAGTGAGAGGAGAGTGTGCTTAGGTGACATTAGGTGCATCTGATGTGTGCTTACCATTTGGAATCTTGGCCAAGCCTTTATAAGCCTGCTAATATGAGTGGTAATAGGTCTTTAAGGTAGGGGTTTAGTAAATTTAAAATCCCTTGCCACCAAAAAGAATTAGAGAGACTTCCCCTGAGATATTGAATAGTTAATGACAACTCATTAGTAAAATTAGCAAAATGTGGCATGATTGTTAAAGTGAGGCAATGTGCTACCACAAGGAAGAAGGAAAGAGGTGTTACAACTCGATTTTAGAGAAAATAAAGAAAAACTAAGAGGAAGCAAATGAGAAAGGGGAATGCTAATAGGTCCATTACGATTTTACCCTTCATTAAATGCCTAGTGACATAGATTAATTACAATTCACAGCATGTAGATAACAACCAATTAAAAAACGAAACCAAACTAACATGGGGTTATCTCATAAATCTCCTCTGATGAGATAACTAACCTAACTGCTAGATATGAAAGAGAGGAAAACCAAAACAATCTAGCCTTGTTGCCCCAAAAGAGATGATCGTTGGGCCTTGAGCAACTTCCACATGATATTGCACCTATTGATGATCCTCCATATGCTGAAATGTTAAGCTTGAAATCTTGGGCGTTGGAATTTTTGATGATGTGCCTGTTACCCACCAAAATGCGTAACCCCATAGGAGAAAACTTTTCTCCTGCATTTGATAGCCATTTGGACAACCAGCTAGCCATCAACATTTTAGATCCATTTCTTGATGATTATATGCCATATGCCTTCGCCCTCTGCATCAACCACATACCTCTCCCCATCCAACATTTCCTCTTGGATGAAAGTGAGCTTCTATTCAAAATGTACTTTGATCATTTTGCAATCGAGTGCTTATACTTGTTTATTTTTTGCATTTAGTATCGATAAAGGGGTGATTTAGAAGATTGATCAATCTTGACTGTAAATTTGTTCTCTCACCTTACTAGGGGAGTTAATCTTTAGCCCCAGTCTAGTGGGACCTCCCTTAATGCCTTAGGGTTGTAGGAGGGGCACTTGGGAAATACAGATTGAAATAGCATGCTCATCTTTCCCTACATCATACTTCCCACTTTCCATACCACATTACAAGCCCCTTATACCACCTCCATTCTTTGGGTCTAACTTGTCATTTGTTCATTGGGATTTGGAACTCTCTTGTCCACACTCCTTGAGTAGGAGAAACATTGTCCTCGAGGTTAATGCAACAAAAAGAATGCAAAAGCTTATTATGGTCACAATGAAAGAAAAGAAGAAAATCAAAATGTAAAAGTAGGTTAGGATAGAATTTAGCGCATGGGAAAAATCTTAACATGAGCTCTACCCTCCTCATTGGTCATCACCCAGTTCTTGAGCACTTGATACTCCATTTCATTAAAAGGAAACCTTTTATGTCCCAACCCTAATGAGCAATAAATTATCTCAACTCGACGGGTAAAATCAAATACTAAATCATAAGAGGAAGCTCTAACCCTTAAGTTATGCACTCAAAATAAAAGGCATTATGATGAAAAAGTAAAAAGCACACTAGAGAGGTGGGAAAAGTAGGCCGAACGTGGCAACTCATGTCTCCACAATTTCTCCCTCCATTTACATCTATACACCCAAGATGTGGACTCCCCATCATCTAGTCCCCTTGACCATGGAACTTGCCCATGAATACTTTTCCCCTCTGTTGCCACTCATCTACACTAACACCTATTGATTGAGAGCTCGACCTTGGCGATGCCACCTCCCCTTGGGTTGACCATTAGCCACCTCTATCAAGTTAGGGAACACTTTTATGGGTCTTGGTCTATTTAGATATGGAGTTGATCCAAGTTTGAAGTATTAATATGCCCTTAACATACAAGTTTGGTACACTTAAATGCTCATATGGTCTTAGTCTCTAATGAATGTTTTCTTTCATTTGAGTCCAGGTAAGTCTTGTTAGGTGGTCCACAGTAGCATAGGCCTTGAGATCACCCACTCCATAGGTACCTATGAGATCCAGAGAGATTGAAGACTTAGCAGACGCAGCATTGCGCAGTTACTTCAAAGAGTTGGGAGTTATGATGACTTGAGCCGATGATACATGCCCCAGAGCACCCCCAGGGCCTAGGAGATTTATCTTATTTGACCCAACACAGAGGATTCTTGATGATTGCACCACTAGACCCAACAAGCCCCCAGGCTGGCCTTGACACTACCTGATGGGAAAGCCATAATTCGAAGCCCATATGAGGATGGTCTTCCATGAGATGATTGGGGAGGACTTGTTGCACCTAACAGCGCCCTAGTGTTGGAGAAAAGGGGCCTTGCATTGACCATTGGAGACCCATGAGGATGATATGAGGAGGATTTGAGGAACACTCATCAAATGATGGATGATCCTAGCACACACACATTTTCAGCCTTCATCTCACCATGACATGACATTTGGAACCCAAAAAAGGCATGACATCAACATTATGAGGCTTATAGCTCACAGGTGTGGGTCATTTATTACATATTTTAGCATTGAGCTAGTGGGTTGGCTTGTAACCCAAGGTTTACTTGTTGTCAAACTTGCTTTAGGGGCTTCTTAGGCTAATATTAATTGAGGAAGACCTCCTATAAATAGAGGTATCTCCACATTTGATTCTAATCATCACTTTGGACTATTTTAGCCTCCTCAAAAGATTTTGGCCTAGTTGTTGTAGCCTTGTATTCTTGTGCAGATTTGATCTTTGTGGATGATTTTGCTATTGGACTAGCTCTTGTTGTGGAGACAACACTTTAGGATAATGACAGATTTGTTCATGCATATCTTGTGAGTATATTTGTTGTTGATTATCTTTTGATGGTTATTGCATGGAATAATTTTTTCTAGGGTTTTTATGTTCTTGTTATATTTCATATCTTTTTATGGAATCTTCGTAAAATACTGTATGTTTTAACTAAAGATTGTATGACATCCCTTCAAGACAGCCAAGTTAGCTTTCCTCTCGATTTTATCCCCTCATAAAGTGGTAACTAGGGTTTTTCTTCCCCTTACTCCCTTCTAGGGTTTGATATCTCCATAGTAAGTCTCCCTTAGACTCCATCACCCAAGGAACAAACACTAGCTTCCACGGGTGATTAAACCTCATTGAATATCCTCTTAAAACATCATTTCTCTCCTCTCTCATTTTCGGCCCTTCAAGGAAAGCCGCTAGGCTAGGGCATAGGGCATAATTCAACTAGGGGGAGTACGTTGGCTTGATGTGAGGCGTCTCATGTGGACTAAGTTTCATTGCATCAAAATCTAGCCTTCCACGAGTAAATTTGCCTCCTTAGGGATAATGTCACAAGCCCTAGGTAATTTTTCCCTACGGAGACCCTAACCTTGAACAAATGCTTCAACTTAGGGCTTGTTGAAGGCTTCTGGCCCCTGTTGTTGATCATATCAATTTTTCATAAGCCTTTTCTTTGTCTTATGTACCTTTGTAAGCTATTATCAATGTTTATCTCTTAAACCCTAGGCCATAAGTACCCTTGATAGGTTCCTTGAGGAGCGTGTTGTTCCTTGTTTCACTAGATTAAGCCTTGTTCTTAGTCTAAGTGCCCTCCCTGAGCCCTTCATAGGGTGCTCCTAAGGTATGTTATTCCTTGTCTAATAAAATTGAGCCTTGTCCTTATACAGTGATGTGTGGTGAGACGGCTGGGTTCGTTGGGTGAAACCCACAAGGTTAGGGTTCAAATCACATTGAGTATATTGTCCTGCTATGGTGTGCGGCTCAAGGAGTAGACTCCCCCCTAGTGTGAGTCTCGACTCTTGCCAAAGTCATAAGAAATTAGTATATCTGGATTGCAGGTTGTTGGATGTACTCTTCGTGTTATAGTGGCAGCTACGAGAATTGATCCTAGGTCTTCCTTAGATTAGGTTGGCAGTTACCGATTCACCACGTTGTTAAAAAAAAAAGAAAAAGAAAAAAAATTGAGCCTTGTCCTTAGCCTGAGTATCTTTGGTAAGCCTATTCAATCTCCTTCATAGTTTCTTTTAAGGGTACACTTCTCCTTATTACATAGAATTGAGCCTTGTTCTGAGTCCGAGTACCCTATCTGAGCTTATTCAATTGTCACCTTTCAACTCTGAAACCAAGAATATCCTTTAGGTGACCTAAACTTGGAAGCCTCCCATGTGCTGAAAGTCCACTAAAGAGAAGGAGGCGTTGTGTTGTGGTGACATTAGGCCTCCACCTCAGTGTTGTCCCTTGGTCTAGTTCTTGTCTTGTGAGGCCTCTCACAAGGCCTGCTAGATTTTGAGGAAATAGTTCTTAGATGGATCCAAGATGTCCCCACGCTAGCCTTGACCTTGTTTGATGGATGACACATTGTTCTAAAGCCCAGATGGGGATGGTTATCTCTAGGATGACTTGGGAGGGCCAGCACATCCCTCTTTGATGCCAATTTTCCTTTAGAGGTGCCACGTCACTCCCACTTGCTTGCAAAGAGTGACGTAGGGCTTATCCTAGATAACATCATGGTGGTGGGGGAACCATTAGGAGATATACGTATGCACTTTAGAACTTTCTTGGAGTGAGGAGCAATCTTGGACCCTTGTCTTAGTTCCTTGATGCCTTATTGCATCTTCTAGAACAAGGCTGCTTGGAAGTGGGAGTGGAAGCGGGAAGAAGGATGGAATTAGTAAAGGCCCATTCAAATTAGTATACGAGATGGATGTAACATTTTCAGTTCACTTAAAGATAATAGTATACAAGTTCATGCAACAATACTCCTCAAATTCAAATGCCCTACAAAACAAAATCGATTAGTTAGTAGAGCTTGATGAGCGCAAAATACTTTCCTATGATCTCATGTGGAAAAGTCAAAAGAAAATCAAGAAGAAGTTTGACAAGGAAGCATGACAATATAACTTTCAGAAGGTGACCTTGTTCTACTTTGGAACAAGAGGGGTGAAAAAATCGGTAATCATGGTAAGTTTGAAAGTTTATGATTAGGTCATTACATGATTGATGAAGTTGCAGGTAACACTTCTTTCTATCTATACCATCTAGATGGAGAAATATTTCTCTTGCCGATAAATGGGCAATATTTAAAGGTGTACTTTCAAGGTAATATCTCATGCCTAAGGAGCATCCTTGTACCATAGTTTTCTTAGCTTGATTTTTGTGATTTGATTTCATTGTGTGTTGTAATTTCATTTCCTAGATTGGAAAGTCATTTCATTTTGGTTTATTTGTTGTGTTGGGAAGCGCTAAGGTACTGGTATCTTATTTCTTCCCTTGTATTTGATGATGGTCATGTGAGATTGATGCAAGTCATAGGTTGTTGGAGATTTTGAGGTTCTCAAGCACTCCCAAGAAGAGCACTTGTCATGTAGTTGGAGCTAGATGTTATCCTCTTCCCACAACGGTACTCTAGATCTTTGGACCACACCATTTGCAAACCAAAATGTGTGGAAGTGATAGCACTATAAGGCCATATGGGTGTCTTTTGTGAAAGCATCTCCTAGATCCTCGATGGTGGACAGTCATGACTAGTATTTTTAGCTTCATTTTCATGGTGTTTAGTTTTATGGCACCACTGACATCCCCATGGTGGGCAGTAATTCCCTGCCTTGATGGGAATTCTTATGTCTTACGGTGGTATGCATGCATCATGAAGGTGGACCTACTAGGACTCATGATTTTTGGGAGCATTTATTATTTAGCCCTATAAAGGTGATTAGTTATTGTACTTTCCCCTAATTTTCCTTTATCTTGACACACCTTTTTGTTCCCCACATGGATAATATCCATATGTATGCACACCTCTTTGGCCATGGCCATCATTCTTCATGACAATCTCATAGTTTACAATGCATTTGCACGCCCCAAGGCGACATCGCACATCCTCCAAGGTAGGGTCTATTGCAACTACCAACTCTTTATATGAAATGTTATGACAACCTATCAATATTTATCAGTCATTTAATTTATATGACTGTGTTAATAATAATAATATACAACATGCATTTATTCTATACTCATTTAAGTCTAAGTTATTTCAATAATAATATATTTAAATATAACATAAATTTTGAAATGGGTATTATAATCAACTCATTTTGCCATTTCGAAAAAGAAACGATAAAAATTCATGTCCAAGTTTGATAATATCCATGTCTCATTGTTCCACCATCCACCCTAGAACAAAGGAGTAAAGGCATATTTTCATTATCATAAAAAAAAAAGTATTGAATGGGTATGAGTTGTGCTTGGGCCCCTCCAATCAAGTCATGTAAAAGTATCTCCAATTATATGATAACACAAAGGACCCTACCCCATGCCCTATTATCTCAATTGGTAGTTTGCATGGCTTTTAACAACATGTTCATGAGTTTGATTCTTATAAACAACGAAATAGACCTTCTTCAAAGGCAATAATGCAGGTTCGATTGCCACAACCAATGAGACAGGGTTTCTATAGTAATATGCACATACAAATACTATGAAGGTTGGTTTACATTTAACAACATGTTCATGAGTTTGATTCTTATAAACGACGAAATAGACCTTCTTCAAAGGCAATAACGCAGGTTCGATTGCCACAACCAATGAGACAGGGTTTCTATAGTAATATGCACATACAAATACTATGAAGGTTGGTTTACATCCCGCACTTCAGATTTTACCATACATGGAATCTATCCTAGCTCAAGAATCCAAATTTTATTTTGTAGGAAAATAGAAATCAAATACCCCAAATTGTTTCTCTGCCAAAATACGACGATCATACTGCAATCTTATTCTTCGGCCTCCCTTAATTTACTGCCCCGAAATGTACCCAAACTTCCCCTCAAATTCTGCGTTTGAATCTTGTTGTTATTATTAAAAGCCTCTATAGTTTCACACAAACAATGGTTTTGAGTGCCTGAAAGTTTCTTTTGAATCTAAAATTTCGCTATCACTGATTTCAAAGGGGAATTACACACTAAACCTATTACTTTTTCTATAGCTAAAAATTTGAAAAAGCTCTAGAAAAAGTTGAGAAACTACGACACAAGCAATATTTGCTTTAGCCTTTAATTGAGGTACGATCCTATCCTTTCTAAATAACTTAACCTATAGTGTACAAAAAAAATAAGTCGTAGTCTAACTATTTTACATTTTGGAGTTTTATGGGCATATTTTCTGGTCAAATTTACCCAAATTTCGACAAGGATTGGTTCAAATCACAAATTTGAGTTGCGAATTTTGCATAATATTAGTGTTGCACTAAATCCATTTACATATTCGGAAACACATTTTAAACAACAAAAAATCACAATTTGACAAAAAATTGTTTCCTAAGATTCTGGCAAAAAATTCCAAAACATATAGTTTGACAATACCAAAAGCTCACTTCCATAGAGATTAGTGAAAATATTTATGTTATGACCGTGGAAATCGTACCACCTAGAAAGACGAGTTGTATTAATCTGTAATGTCCCCAATTAATTAATTTTTTTAAGTAGAATTTCCATTTTTGCAATTTTGGCAATTAGGAAATATTTTGGCCCACAACTTAGGAGAATGGATAAATCAAAGGAAGATTTGATTTTGAGTAAAGAGAGGGGCCCACTTTAGAGAAAAAGGGGAAATCGTGGAGTTAGTGGAAGATGGGGGCCAAGCCATGAGGAAATACGCACCCTTGGAGAGCTCGATTTGGAGAGATAAGGAGGGAAAAGGAAATTCAATGGGTGGAGCCCATAAGGCAAGGGAAGGGGGAAAAAATTATAAATGGAAGATGGAGCACTCACTTGGGGAGCATTTTTCTAATTTGACAATTACACCATTGTTTCTCAAGTTGTTTAGCTGGGTCACAAAGTGTTGTTCAGCACCAGAGATTTCTAAGGGGAAATCTCACTTCTTCTTCAGAGGACCTTGAGTGCCACCTTAGGGCAGCATTGCCATAATTCCTTGGAGGATTTCAAGGGCAGATTGTTGGAGATTCGAGTTGCTTTGTGGAGCAATCTGGGCGCAGAAAAAGGGACCATGTGCTCTTGTAGAGAGGTGTTCCGGTTGAGCTAGTTCCAGGTTTGCACGTCCAATCCTTGGGCAAATTTGCAGCAAATCTCAGGTGGATTTGTGGGTTGAACGAGTGTTTATTGCTCAAGTCAAATAATTCTTCATGGCCCTGTGCAGAAGGTGTTATGAACTGCAAAGTTCTCTGTGAGGTTGATTGTGTGGGAGACTTGGCTGAGGGATTTTGGGGCTAGCTTGCTAGGAGGTGCAAGAAGGCTTGTTGGGGGAATTTTCTCAACATTTTGAAGGGGTTGCAAAGGCTGATTTCCTGTAGGATGAATTTTCCAGCCAGTGGAGGAGTTCATAGAAATTGGGGGTGATTTTGGGAGGTTGGAACTAGACCAAAACCTTTCTGGGTTTTTATGGGTATTTGGAGGAGAGGTCCCAGTTAGATTTGCAGAATTTTCCAGGTAGTATTCAGGCAGGAAATCCCCTTTTGTTCAACGGTGAATTTTACTACTCAGCTGGTAATTTGACCCATTTTGTGGGTTTTCCGGATGGTTGGTCTGGGGAAAATTCCTTTCTGCGTTTGGTTGAATATTTTTGGGAGAAGCTACAACTGCATTTTCAAGCGACTCCGAGCACCACAAAGGGTCATTCTCAGCATTTCTAGTGCAACAGCAGTTGCCATTTGCTGGGTTTGCGCAGAAGGATATTGGGCCGAAGTTTCCTAGCTCTTGGGGTCATCTCTTCCACTTGGGTTTGCTCCAGCTGGCTTATGTAAGCCCAGGTGCACTTGTTCCTTGCTAAATGTACTCACTATAGTTCATAATTTAAAAAAATGGCCCAACTTATTTGCCCAGTTTCTTGGTGTTTTTGATGGTGCATGCGTATTTGTGATTTTATTTGCTATAGCCTAGTTCATGTGTTTGTTATTCGCTGTAAATTTCAATTTGGAATATTACAATGGTATCAAAGCATGATCTTGGCCAGATGTGGGGAGGCAAGCAAGATCATGGCTTGTTGATATTTTCTATTGATGAGGTTTGGAGAACCTAGTTCCCAACTTCTCTAGCGCTAGGACGAAAACCCTTGGGAATGTTGTTGAGTGTTGGACGAAAACCCAACTCTCCTTGAGGAGACTTCATCCAAGAGTTTCATAGAGCCTCAGGGATAGTGGAGTGAGGATCATTTGGGTCCTCAATTGGTACTTCATTGTCTTTCAATTGATTCAGTGGCAGTTGTGATTGGAAGGAGAGTGTAGTCGTTGTGGAGTTTTGAGAGATCAAGATCAGCATAGCAGCAAAATATTTGGAGGTCCACTCAACTATCATCTTTTCTATTTTGTCCCAGAGATTTCAAGTTGTACTTTGCATGCTATATTATAATAAATGAAGATAAGTTATTCCTTGTGTTGTATTTTCTGATGTTAGAGTTTCTGGGTTTACTTCTGCAAATTGTCAATGTATTTGGCGTGCTTGTATAATTTCTGGGTTCCTATTCACTGGTGCATTTTGGTGTAATTTTGTGGGGTTTTAGAGAAAATGTCGACATAAAATTTTATAAAGAAAATTCTCATAAAAATACCACAAAATTCTCGAAAGGGATATTACAGTGTGTTGACTACTGGAGTAGCACCTGATGATTTGTTGAAGACTCCATGCCCAAGGATGATCCAGAGGACACTTGTACCATCAGATGTCATCAGTCAACAGAGTTTTTTAACTCTCCTTCTATCTTCTCATCATATTTCTTCTTTGTACCCAGATTCCACACCCTACGGGGAATTGTAATAAGTGATGCTAGTATGATGTTTCTTGAATTTGTAACAGGCCTAGGATGTGGGACTCGATCAGCAAACGAGTACACCTTGGAGTGTTTTTTTTATCCGGTTAATTATCCCTTCTTTTCCCTTCTTTTTCAGAGGCGGATAATTCTCTGGATTTTTTCACTCGTGCACACCCCAAAGCCGAGGTGACGGTTTGAAGATTGAGCCCCTGACACATCTTAGTGTCTAGGGTCGATTTATATTACCATACTAGATCACACAAAAAGTTTCGTGGAATTTGGCTAGGTCTAAGTAGGATTTTTTAATAGTTAAAAATTTCCCGCAAAACGGGATTTTTTAATTATTTTTTATGTAACGGCATAAATAAGTGGCCTTAGGAGATGTCTGGGGCGTATGACCAGTCGAAATTCATCTTTAGAGCCCCAGCATTCTCCT